>OX333075.1:42090431-42329378 GCA_946863875.1 Alloplasta piceator | reverse complement strand
TATCTTCCCACTTTATTATTAATATTATTATTTCTATAATTAATAACAATTGGCCGAAATCATTGTAATCGATTAATTGGACGTAAAAATGATTTTAATTAATTTTATTTATTTATTTTTTAACTTTATTTTATTAAATCGTCATTGCAAAATAATTTATCGTAAAATAAATACATCCGAATATTTTTGTTTCTTTTGGGACAAATCCAAGATGAGGTAAATGCGTAAGAATGTTCTGAATCGTCCGAGCCAAATTTGCGTTAAAGGGGTGAAAGCTGTAAAAGCCTACCTGAAGCTTTTGTCGCGCCAGGTCCACGTTTATTTAGTCTTGGACCGTTAAATCTCCCTCGTGGCAATAACGGGTTATAATCACGCCAAGGGCCTCGAAAAGATGGACGAGAGGTCATCGGGGACTGCCCGAGGAGAGACGAGACCGTTTTGCACATTGGTCGTATATATACCGATACAAATATGCGTATACTTTTATATATATATATATATATTTACGAGAAAGTACAATAAAATTTTCTGGAACATAGATTTTCAGCTCCTGGGAATAGAGCACATTTTTCATCGAAATTGACCTCGAAATGTATATAGGTACATTATATATAAGGAAAATGCTTTTAAAGGCTCTTGCGTTTTGCTACCGCTATGCGAAATATTATATCCCTGAATGTAGGTCTTGAATTCGTTTTAAAACTTAATAACCGTCAATAAAATCGTCACTAAGGTTGACCCAATTTTTACATTGGTACTCTCAGGTATGACCCCGAGAAGTGCCTGCAGTGCGATTGTTTTTCGTGAAAATCGTTCGGAAAAGTGTGTCAAGAAGATTTTCCAGTATTGACCTTTTAGGCGAGTAACGGTTGATTTTTCATGGCGAGTAAAATATTTTAGGGAAAAAATATGAAGTAAAAACTCGATTTAAAAAAGATGTTTTTTTTTAAATAATCTTTTTATAGATTCAAATTTGTAATGATAGAATAATTAAATAGTATTAATTAATCCGTGGTATTTAATATAATAATAATAATAATAATATAATGAAATGATGTATTAAATAAGTTATATTCGTCATGATAAATATATTTTCAAATTTTTACATAGAAATTGTCCATTAAAGAAAAGAAAAAGCATTCAATATGTTGCAAAAGTCCATAAATATTGTTAAATTTTCTTACTTCCTATTTTTTTAATATCATTTATTTGGATAAAATATTAGACTGAAATAATGAGATTCATTTTCCATAAGATTTTTATTCAATTTTTTGTTTCCTTGGAAAATCAATTCACAAAAAAATACTTTGAAGAATTAAGGAGGTTTACGCGAATCGGATGTTAATCAAAATTTTGTACTTATAGACTTGAAATTTGAGAATATTATAGAAAAATATACCATACATCTATCGCTGGAATTATTTTTGGATCCACTATCTAGTTGTCGAGAAAAAAATAACGAAAATCACGTTTTTTAAATCGTTATACATGGGCTCTTATGGTAGGTACACTCCATTTGTGACTATTTGTATTTTTTAAAGATTGATCTTCCTAACTTCGAATAACCAAAAAATGAACATAAGAATATAAAATGTCCATAGAGCCCGATAATGTATTTTATTGCACTCCGTGCGTAAAGTGACCACTTCTCGCACGCTTCGCTTCGCTGCGCGTGCGAGAAGCGGGCACTTTACGCATTCGTGCGATAAAATTTTGTACGATACTCGTGCGAGAAACTTTTTCTCAACTCGTTTGATTGCAGCATTCGCCTTCGGCTCACACTCGTCAGAAAAAGTTTCATCGCACTAGTATCGTAATATACTATTAAAACCCTTGTTACCGATGAAAGTGACTTAGAAATAACAATTGAAAAACTTTTTTTAAGGTTAACGAGTCGTAAGCGACATAGACGACGAAACGTTTGGCAACGCTGCGCGAGCTAGCTGGTTTAAAATATAGATATACAGATTCAAATAAGATACACATTTATATTGAAAAGCGCTGTTGCGACATTTTGTTTAACGATTCTACTATACGAATGTATTATAAATGTTGCCATAATGTTAAACATCAATTAACTTGAACAAATAAGATTGCAGATAATTTTAATAATTCAAAAAATTAAATTTCATCGTTTCTTCCATATCGAAAAGAGCAAAAAAGTTCAGTTGCTTTTTTCAGTCATAAGTAACGCGTGAACCTCCTTAAATGATGCGTTTGGTTCACGGGAAAATCTGTTGCGAAAACTTTGGTATTATCGCGGTGAAAATCCTCGAAAGGTACACGTCTCGTGTCTCGATGGTGTGCAAGTATAATATAAGCACAAGCCAAACACAAGTAAATCTGCCGAATGTGTCTATGTCGGTGTCTTATTATTTGTGAGGATAGGCCTCTCCAAGGCAGAGGGAGGGAGAGAGAGAGAGAGAAAGAGAGAGAGAGAGAGAGAGAGAGAGAGAGAGAGAGAGAGAGAGAGAGAGAGAGAGAGAGAGAGAGAGCGAGAGAGAGAGTGAGAGAGAGAGAGAGAGAGAGAGAGAGAGAGAGAGAGAGAGAGAGAGAGAGAGAGAGAGGAACCGAGAGAGAGAGAGAAGAAGAGAGAAGCCGTTGCGGAAAGAGACGATGTAAAACCGTGTAGTTTGTCCATATTGGATGGGTTTTTACTCCCCAAATCCGTCCAAACAATGGTTTATGCTTTTATGTTTATTATTTTTACGACTGTGCGCAGTAGCGAAAGGAGGAATTTGACGACACTCCGCACTGTCTCGCACAATTTTGTCGCTATTTGGCGGAGGATTTTTCATATCGTCGACAAAATCGAAATGTAAATCTGGAATATTGTTTTTTTTTGTTAAGATTTGTGCGGTGAAAAAAAAATTGCAACAGCTCTTATAACCACGATACACCGAGGAAACAGTTTGTTTGTAGTAAAGAAATATATTTAGTTGGCACTTTTACTTAAATATTCCCTAACTGTTACTAAAGATCGTTAAGAAATATTTTATTAGTGTCCAAATAATTTATTAACTGTAAAAAAATATTGATTTAATTTATTGAATGTTAACAAATAATTTAGTTGGCCATATTCAAATTTACATTTGTAAAAGGTTAACAAATCCTGGTACATTGTTTTCTCAGTACAAAAACCTCGTCAAAACAACTCAACTGTATTGGAAACAAAATGGCGGGTGAAGAAAATACATAAAAGCGTTTTTTAGACAAATCCAAGAATTATGCGACAACCATCAGTCTTATTATTAAAGAAAAAGTATGAAAATTAAATTAATTTGAAAACTCGAATGATAAACGCGCGATTAAACCAAATCGTTGATTAATTTTGCAAAATGGAGACAAGTTAATATATTTGAAAAAAAGCGTGAAAAATGCAAACTAAATACAGCAGAATGAGTAAATGCCGTTCGGTCGTGTACTACCCTAAAAAAATACATGGATATTTAAATGACTTCTGTTTTACGGCTTTTCTACCCTTCGCACTCTCGAGTCAATATTTCGCCCCTTCTCCCCCTTTTTTTTTGACTCGAGGAAAAAAGAACCCTTCTTACCTGAATAATAAAAAAAAATGTCCGACAGACCCAGAGACCCAGTCAAGGTATTGTCAAAAAAGAAGTAACCGTTTTTTCTTCAATGTTTTTTTTATGTAAGGGGTGTCGGTGGTCAATAAAAAAATAAAAAAGCGCGTCGTGCGCAAGGATTATTGGAGGGGTTGGATTTTTCGACGATGTTTTTTTATTTGGCTCGTGCGGGACTCGTGCACTGAGAAAACATTTTATTTGTAGTAAAGAAATATATTTCGTTGCCATTTTTTACTTAAATATTCCTTAAGTGTTACAAAATTTGTTCGTCTTTAAGAAATAGTTTATTTGTGCCAAAATTATTTATCAACTGTTAAAAAATATGTATTTAATTTATTGACTGTTAAAAAATAATTGATTTAATTTATTAACTATTAAAGCTGTTAAACTGCTAAAGCTGTTGAAGTGTTAAAGCTGTTGAAAAATAATTGATTTTGCCATATTCAACTTTACATTTGTTAACAGTTAACAGTTAACTTTTGTTAACAAATGCTGGTACATTATTTTCTCAATGTGGATATTTCGTGCAGTACATTTTTTTTCAAATAAATTTCGACCTTTTTTTAAAATATGAATTAAAAAAAGAATGAATCGCAGTGTGAAATTTCTAATGGAATGACAATGAGAGTCATTATAAGTTGACGAGAAACCTTCTTTGCATCCGCTTCCGAATGTTTAGGATGAGAAAGTGATTTTTGTCGGTTTTCATCTTGAGAATAAGTCACGTATATATACAAAAAGTCACAGGATTTCCGGTACCATATCCTTCGTGCAAATATTGCTAACGCGATCGCAACGAGAAAACGCTGTCGAAATGTCCTCGAGTGAAGATATAATTTTTCGTGGAATTATATATATATATATATATATATATATATATATATATATATATATATAAGAGACGCAGCCTCGTGTGAGACAGCCCGACTAAGACAATATTCAATATTTTAAGGGCAAATATTCGCGGCTATACTCGACTTTCTAAGTCGCCACGGATCGGGAATTTCCCCATTCTTACGCAGACTGATAATTTTCGTAGAGTTTCTCTGGCATGAGCGCCAAAAATTTTAGCAATCCTGAGCTTATTCGACTTAACATTGTATATATACAAACTGCATTCTGGAATGGTCAAGAAAGACTTTTTGATCCCTCGAATACTTGTTTTGTGATTTTTTAAACAAAATTTATGTCAGTATTCCCGTAAAATGTCACGAAACTTAAAAAAAAACATGTTACGGAGGTTCATCTGGTACCGAGTGAGTCAAAAGAAAAATGTCAATGATTAACCTCAAAATAAGCGATGACTAGCGTAGTCATTGACAATGCTTAACCTCAAAATAATCAGCATTTTCAAGACTAATTAATTTATTATGAATCTCACAAGTACCTAATCAATTTTATGAAGCTCTAAAAATGTTCCTTAGATACTTTTTCATTAATTCTTAAATTTTCGTCAAAATCTGTATTGTAATAATTGCGCATTTAATATTTATAGACGGTATCCCATAAAAGCCCATGTTATTTAGGATTTACATTTTTTTTTATTTCTCACGAACAACTTACCCTCGGGTCTTGAAAATTTAACAGATGACTTTTTAGATGTTAATAACTATATTCTGATTTTTTTTTTATCAACATCTGTATTGTAAATCGTGTACCAGATAAACCTCCTTAAGTGAGTATTCTGGTCTAGAATTTTGAAAAAATCAATTTTTTCCATATTCTTAAAGTTTAGACCTTTAAGAATATATCCACGAAAAGAAATTTATTTATTTCAATAATTTACGGAGTTATAGGTATTTTAGTGACGCAGCAACTATAGCACATCGGACTATAGACGTTTCTCTCAAAACTACTTTTCTCAACACGGTTGACATGATATCTCAAGTTCTACTCAAGCGATTAACTTCAAATTTTTTACCAATGTTCACTGTATTGATTAAACAATTGTTAATGACAATTTGTTAATGATTTTTGGGCAATATTATTATTGATGAACAATGATCAATAATTATTATTGATAATTGTTGTTTATAGCATGCTAAATGTTGCTGAATTTTTACAGATTTTTATTGGTATCACGAAGTACGGAAATTTCAATCAGATTTAATTTTTCGTTGGGACGTCATCATCAGAGTTTCGGGCGAAAATACTAAAAAAAAAAATGTCATTGGAGAATTCTGAAATAATTCCAGGCGATTCCGTGTACACGTACAATACTTTTTTCATACTTGACATTTTCTCTTCAACTCTATAGTTTTTGAGTTACGTTGCATCTTTCAAAATTTGTCTTTTTTTAGTCAAAAGTGAATAAATGACTTAAAAAAAAAAATCGTACGAAAATTTTAAAAATCGAAAATGGAGTGTCTGCTAACCTTTTCGAATATAATATAGACAAAAAAGATTTAAAAAAATGTCCTCAAGCTGTGCGCCCAATTCGCGATGGTCGAAAAAAGGCAAAAAAACGATCACGTTACAAAAGTGCATATCGGGTAGAAAAAAAAATCATTAAAAAAATTTTTAAAAAGCGAACTAAAGCTGAATTCCCTCCCGTCAAAACGCTTTTTTAAAAATTTGATTATCTTTTTTTGATGGAGTTATGCAACTTCTAGTGCGGCAAGAAGTATCGACTGATATATCCAAACTTTTGAGCAGGGGTGTATCGAGATGTTAAATATATCTAAGTTTTTAGATTCTCAAAAAAGACGTTTTACCAAAATTTCGACGTTGTTGTGACAGCAGTATAAAAAAAAATTGAATTAAGAAAATTAAAAATAAAAAAGTTCTGCACTAATGAAAGAATTAATTTTCAGAGAAAATACAAAACTTTTTTCCGAGGGGTGCAATTGGAAAATAATGTATTTTTTCAAATCACCCAATTGCGCATATTTCCAATCGATAAATTCCTCGGGTGTGAGATTGGAGCAAGCGGGCCAAAAAGGAAAATAGAGAAAAAAATTTGTTTCGAGATAGAGAAGAAATTCGAGGCTGAACGAAGATGTGGCAGCATCCACGTGCAAGACGAAAGAGATGAGAGCAAACGAGTGAGAAAGAGAGAGGGAGAAAGAGAGGATAAGAAGAGAGAGAAAAGAGGCACTCGCAAAGTGTCGAGAGGAGAAGCGAACGCTCGTTTAGATTAACCTATTGATAAAGGTTTCACGCTGCCTACGAAAGGGAGAGAGCGAGAGAGCGAGAGAGAGAGAGAGAGAGAGAGAGAGAATCCAAGAGCGCGAAGAGCCGCGTGAGCGAACGATTAGTTACCAAAGTTATTTCACGCCGCATGCGGGCCACACATTGATGGCTCATTAATAAAACGACGCCAAGACCTAACCTCAAACACATTTAATACGCCATTTTATTCTTAAGTCACCGATATCTGTATGTCAGCTGTTAAGGATCAAAAGTCTCTTATCCCTGCAACGTTTATTCGTTAAATGAGGTTGAAAGCGCCTTTTTGCCATTTGGCCGCCAAAATAAATGTATATATGGGGCTGTCCACATCAATTCACCTAGCCTTCAGACCATAACATTTTTTATTTGCTTCGTAATTTATGTTGTTATTCTTGCTCTGAAACCTTTTTCTGAATTTTTGCAGATTTTTTGGAACAACCGTTTCTGAGTTATGATTTTTTTGTAACCGAAAAAAAGGACCATTTTTAAAAATCTGAAAAAATTCACAAAAATTGTATGATCAACGTAGAACAGTCTTCTGCTCACGGAAATGTAGTGCAATTTTTTTATATATTTTTTTCACCTAATCAAAACCTTTTTGTGCATAATAATTTATTTAAAAAATTCACTGCGAACAGAGACGTCGTTTGGGAGACAGAACATAATGTGGAACATAATCTTCAGATAAACCTTCATAATTTTATTTTGTTTATGGCTTACGCACATTTTTTTTCTTAAAAAAGTTGTGTGTTGTGTGCTCTATCGCACTCGAGTATTCTTTTGTAAAAATGACTCCATCGCGTTGAGGAATAAAACAATGTAGTTGTTGGGTTTGCGGAATCCTTTTGACTAATTCAAAGCGTTCACGCAGCTGATAAGCTGCGTGAAAGGTGAAAAAAATATTTAAAAAATTTGCGCGATAAGGTGAAAAAAATATAAAAAAAATTTGCACCACATTTTCGCGAGCAGGAGACTGTTCTACGTTGATCATACAATTTTTGTGAATTTTTTCAGATTTTTAAAAATGGTCCTTTTTTTCGGTTAAAAAAAAATCATAACTCAGAAACGGTTGTTCCAAAAAATCTGCAAAAATTCAGAAAAATGTTTCAGAGCAAGGATAACAACATAAAAAATTACGAAGCAAATCAAAAATTTTGTGGTCTGGAGGCTAGGTGAATTGACGTGGACAGCCCCATATATATTATACGAACACGAGCACGTGTGTTTTTCGTGCCCTTTCGATCATCGACAGACTCTTACGCATTCTACTCTCCTTTCAGCCTTCTTGAGTTCCTCGCACCATCATGACGAGTTTCTCTCTTCAAGCAGCTTCTCGATGTACCAGAAGCATGCCACTTAATTCACGTGAATAAAAAAAAAATATATATACATATATATATGCATATAATATAGGTATATGTCAAATCGAAGCAACCGCAGAAGTCTCTTATTCTATAAGACATGTTGAGTAAGGACTGAAGTAAGAAACTTTTTCATGCCAATCATGTTAAAGATTCATCCGACTATGATTAAACTTAATTTTACTTACATTTATTGTGTGATACCAAACTTTCTCATAATTTGTTAATCGGAGCGAATTCCCTATGAGCCGATATTTTTCAATTTAAGCTTTTTTGAGGAGGAAGAGCTTTGCGAATACGTGAAAAAGGCGAAAAAGCTGTTTGCAAATTTCTCAAACCTAATATGTATCTTAATTAAACTTAAATTTTTTGTATACATTTTTCTAGTCTGATATCGAAAAAGTTGTCTCCAATAGCTCAAGATTTTATAAAATCCCGCTGTAACGGACAAACCCTCGTTTTGTCCATTATAGCGGGAGTCCAGTGTAGTTTCAAGTTTGTTAAAACTGACCATGGTCTTCTCGGATTGAGCATGTCTTTTACAGCTAAATTCTCGATTTTAATAGAGTTAGTAGATTGGGTCATAGATTAAACTACTACTTTTTTTGACAGTGTAATAGTAGCCAAAAAAACTTTTAATACAAAAAATTTAATTAATGTATCGTGAGAGGTATCATTTGAAAGAGCTAGCTTTAAAGATTCTGTAAATATGTTTTATTGCACTCCGTGCGCAAAGTGCCACTTTGCGCACGCTGCGCGTGCTCAAACTGGCACTTTGCGCTCTTGTACAATAAAATTTTGTACGATACTAGTGCAAGAAACTTTTTCTCAACTCGTGTGATTGCAACATTCGCCTTCGACTCATGCTGCAAACTCACACTCGTCAGAAAAAGTTTCATCGCACTAGTATCGTAATATACTATTTCATAATTATTGGTCCAGTGTTTTTAATGATATAATTCAAAATTTTCTGGGAATTACTGTGTTCCTCCCCCCTGATTTCCTCGGTCTCTCAAGCAAAAAAAAAAATAGATTCTAATAGGGTTAGGAGATATTGAGACACAGATTATTATTTCCCACACGGAAATATAATATACTGGAAAATATATTTTTCGATATACGTAAAAATATATTTAAAACATATTTGAAGTGTACTTTATATATTCTAAATACATTTTAGATGTATCTAAAATATATATCAGATATATATTAAATATATAATATGTATATTCCATATAAGAAATATACTCAAAAATATATTCGTAATAAGTAGATTTTCGGCAGAAAATATTTCTTTGAAATATATATTTAATATATTTTAGATATATGATTATTGTGTATAAAAATATATTTTTTGATATATGTAAAAACATGTATTGTGTATATGTAAACATATATTAAAATTATATCGAAAATATATAAAACGTACACTCAATATATATGTTTGATGCATTTAGTATATATCTTAAATATATTTTTTATATTTATATTGTAATTTTTTTAAATAGATTAAAAATTTACCTAAAATCATATTTGTAATACATACATTTTCGGACAAAATATACTTAATATATCCAAAAATATATTTTCCATAATATTTGCCGATACATTTTATTTCCATGTGGGTTCTCACTTCACAGATTCAACAACACGATCAGGAACGACAATAGATGCAATTTTCTCAAGACATTTAAATAATTTGCAATCACGAGTATTTATCACATATTTCTCATACCACAAACCCGTTGCATGTTTTTTGGAACATGAAAATATGGAAATCAATTAATAAATGTTTTACGAATAGAAGTAAAAACATCAAATGTCCTTTGTCATAAACCTAGCTCCCAAAAAAATTAGAATGAATATCAATTATGTTATAAAAGAAAAGTTTTATTCGTAGGAATATTTGTGATCTATAGGAGGTGAGTTCGGGAAGATTCACTTACATCGCCTAGGCTTCGCCATTCGCCTTCGGCTCATGCTGCAAACTCACACTCGTCAGAAAAAGTTTCGTCGCACTAGTATCGTACGAAATTTTATTGTACGAGTGCGCAAAGTGGCACTTTGCGCACGGAGTGCAATAATAGTATCTTACAAAATTTTATTGTACGAGTGCGCAAAGTGCCAGTTTGAGCACGTGCAGCGTGCGCAAAGTGGCACTTTGCGCACGGAGTGCAATAGAATAAATTGTCTCATCAATGAAATTAATGATTTGATTCAGTTCATTGTATTTAACGGGTTATTAAGAATCAAGTTTCCATTATGAAACACCTGAGTGAACATGACGCCAGTCGAGATACGACAGGAACATCAATTATCGTCACGCCTCATCGGGGATAAGCGGAAAATAGAATCGTGGGATTACACGGCAAAAGTTGAATGTTGAAAAAAAAAATTATCTCCGAAGAGACTGCTCAAAGTGGTTTGAATCATCGGGATACAAGTGTCTGAGAATGTGTATGTATTTTTCTGTGTGTGTTCGAAGGACAGGAGAAACGAGTGATGGGCGCGTTTATCTTGAGCCAGTCCATCTCGCAGGTGACGCGCAGTCTGCCATAAAGTCGATAATTTTTTTTTTTACGTTTAACCGTCCTACAAAGACGAACGTGTGTATTCGAGACTCACGAATGTTTGTGCGATAACGATAACGATTTACTGTGCAATAAAATCGTGACGTGTCGTGCGAAAATGCATATCGAAAACGACGAAGAATAAAAACAGTGCACAAATAAAGGAGCAGCCATTTTTGTCCTCTTAATTTTATCGTTCCAAAGCTCTGTCGCAGTTAAACTCTTTAATGAACCTTGTACGTACCTACTTATGGGCACTAAATGGTTGAGAAAAAAAACGCTTTTTTCCGCTTTAGCGTGATTTTAGTGTCTATTCTCTAGAAAATAACCCAAACACAAATGTACGATTTTTTTGACGATTGCTACATCTTGAAACAACCTCGTAAATTGGACATTTGCGCATTGCTTCCTCATCTTCACCCATATTTCACTCAGCTTCCTTTATCACAAAGTATGGCGTTCAAATTTAGCTTCCGCATGAAGGAAGCCTTGTTAACTATCGAAAAACATGAGTAACCAATGTGCAAATCTGCCAAATTCTTTCAAATTTACTTCTTGTCAAATTTGATTTTTGCCAAATTCGATAGCGAATAACCTTGATCACTATTTTGAATGTGTTCAAAATTTCAGTACAATATCTTGCAAATAGCCGGAGTTAGAGTGTGCTATTTAAAAAAAAAAACGAAAATTTGATAAAATTTTGATTATTCGATCGATTTCCGCCAAATGTAATAACCAACAACCTCGATAGCTATATTAGCTCCGTACAAAGTTTCGGTGCAATATTTTAGAAATTTCACAAGGTAGAGCGTTTTCGCTATTTTGCAAAAAATTAAAAATTTCATAAAATTTTAATCTCTCGATGGAATTTCGCCAAATTCAATATCGAATAACTTTAATAGCTATACTAATTTTGTACAAAGTTTCAGTGCAACATCATAAAAATTGTGCAAGTTAGAGCTTTAACGCTATTTTTCAAAAAATTCAAAATTTCATAAAAATTTAATCTTTTGATCGATTTTTGCCAAATTCAATTCCAAACAACCTTAATAGCTATACTCTAATTTTGTACAACGTTTGAGTGCAATATCTTGAAAATTGCAGAAGCTAGAGCGTTTACGCCATTTTTGCAAAAACGAAAAAAGTCGATAAAATCTAAACACCCGTTCGAATTAAAACAAAATTTTTGAACACAACATTTTGAACACATTGGCATAGAAATCTCGAAAAAAAATTCTTTCGCGAAAACAAAGCTTCCTTTATGAGGAAGCGAAAATAACGTTTTTGGAATACCAAAAATGGGGACTTCAGAATTCTACTATATACAAATTTTTTGCTATGAGACAATATTTTTTGTCAAATTTGAAATCATCGAAATGGAACAGGAACAGTTGGAATCTAATTGGGGAAGAACTTTTTGAGGTGTTTAGTTACAAAATATATGGACATTTTCCAAAAATGCTTGCTAACTTCTTAACTTTTGTATTTTTGTGGCCATGGATCTAATTTTTTTGGCCCAAATACACTAATCGACAAGAACGATTAGCACAGGGTTTGTAAAGGATCGCTCAATTTGTGCACTCAAAAAAGCTTCCTCTATAAAAAGCTGCTTCACAAAGCTTCCTCTATAAGGAAGCAAAAATGTCGAAATTTTTTGAAAACGCTCGTGGACACTCTAATTTTCGTAATTTTGTGGTTTACGAACTAATTATTTCCACACAGATGTCCTGACTAATCCCACGAGGACTCTTCTGATTTTAGGCCTTCACTAATTTAAATTGAAAAGAATCACTTATGGAGTTCAAAGTGGATAAAATTTTGTAATTTCCGTCAGCCGATAAAAACATCGTGAAAATTGCAAAATTTGCACATATATAGCTTTCTACTCTTTTTTTGTCGTTCGTTTATTTTCTTTCACGAGGAAGTCGTGGTTGGGGTACTAATTATACAATTATATAATTATATGATCATGAAGGAGCTCAGTTTGTACAATGTAGAGAAAAAAGATGAAGATGAGCAAATTTCCAATCGCCACCATTTTTAGTAAACATTACAGTACATTCCTCTATTTGCATATCAGTTATTGATTATCAGAGAGACACCACATAGAAAACAATTATAAAAATCCATTATTGAAGGTCCAAACATAGAGATTGCAAAAATATTGATGCTGTTCATTTCGTGGAAAAAATCGTTCAGCATTGTCAAAAACATTTGTTTTCCGAGAGCAATATCCAACTCGAAAATTTTTGTTGTAATCTGAAATTCCCAAAAATGCCACAATTACAAAATTTGCCGATTGATGGGACAGTGAAAAAAAAAAATTGTCTCAGCTTATGGACGATCTATTTTTTATTGAGAAAAATTTGAACAATCTCGATGTGAAACGCAATCAAAAAGTAGAGTATGGTTTTTTCTCACTACTTTGATAGGAAAAAATTGTTTTTCCATTCAACAGCCGACAAGTGTCGTTCAATGTTCAGAGTTAGTTTTATGAACGTTAAAATACGAAACTGCGGACGGAGACTCCTGCACACATATTTATAAACGTATTCATAGCTCTGAGATAGCTATTGCTGGATCGTGGTCCTTTGACGATGAGGCAATCTGAATTTTGTCCCATAGCGAGATCGCTCGAGGCATTGAGGGTTGGAAAAGAGCTTCTCTAGCAAAGTTCCCTTTGTCGTGACTTTCCGTCAACATGTCGAAACTGTTCCATTATCGCAGAAGGGCTTCGTATATTAGTGTGTGTATGTGCGTGTGTGGGTGTGTGTGGGTGAGCGCGCGCGTGTGCGTGCGGGTGCGTGTGTGTGTGTGTGCGTATGCGTGCGTGCGTGCGTGTGCGTGCGTGTGCGTGTGTGTGTGTGTGTGTGTGTGTGTGTATGTGCGTGCGTGCGTGTGTGTGTATATGTGCGTGCGTGCGTGTGTGTGTGTGCGTGTGTGTGTGTGTGTGTGTGTGTGTGTGTGTGTGTGTGTGTGTGTGTGTGTGTGTGTGTGTGTGTGTGTGTGTGTGTGTGTGTGTGTGATCCAACATGTCAAAGAGGGGTAAAGCTCCGGGTTGGTTCGCAATGCGCAAGTGCCGGTATTCCTAATAGGGGTTGGCCCCTACCGAGCCACCGAGAGTCTGGAAGGAATCTTCCTCACGTGTCCCCATCCGCAAGGAAGCAATTGCCACCACCCTCCAAAAGTTATCCCTGCGTACAAGGGTACATCGTTACATGAATGTGAAGGTGAACCCCCTACCCCCGCATTTAACGCTAGCGGTGGCTGTGAAGTAAGCTGCTGGTTCGCATTCACTCAGGGACAACACGAAGCTTCTTGCAGCAGTCGCCCATGGTTACGGCTACGATGCCCCCCCCCCCTCCCCAAGTTGTTCGGCCATTTCTGTTCACGGTTGCATGCTCCTTGCGTGTGCCGCAGAAAAGCAATTACCACGCTTAAGCGTGCCAATGAATTGTAGAGGGAGAATGGGTTGTCCAAATGTCAAGTATAAAGTATAAAGTATAAAGTATAAAGTATAAAGTATAAAGTATAAAGTATAAAGTATAAAGTATAAAGTATAAAGTATAAAGTATAAAGTATAAAGTATAAAGTATAAAGTATAAAGTATAAGGTTTAAAGTTTAAAGTTTAAAGTTTAAAGTTTAAAGTATAAAGTATGATAAATATATAGTATTGCGGCTCCAATTATAATCGGCTCGTATTTTTGTATCGTATTTTTTTATTTGTATTTTTTTTTGCAGATTCGTTATGGTCTCAAAACATCAGAACTATAGTTATGATATGTTGGCGCATGACGTGTGTTGCCCTAAAAAAAATAAAAGATGAAAAAAATTGGTAATTATTGCAAAGTGCGACTCATCGGAAAGACGCATCCTAAAATTTTGTTTGGATTATATTCTATTAGATAATGATAAAAAAAAATATTAGCCAACTTTTTTTTTCTAAGGATTGATAATTTTTTTAAGGAAAAAATGAATTTAGCTACGAGAATAGGTATTCCCGTTGCCGATTTTCTGTCGTTTTTTTGGGTTTGAAAAAATAATAGTATTGCCTAAAAGTTATTAATAAACTGTTTAAGCAAATAATTATTCAACATTTTTTTGGTCAGTTCTTTTTTTTTAAACAAATCGAAAGCTTTAATTTTTCTGAATGCATATGAATTTTTCCAAAATTTTCTCTATTTTGAAATGTTATTAAAATATTCTGAAATACAAACAAAAAATTTCCAATTTTGTATATGTTTTACATACAGGTTCATCGTCAGCTTTGAAAAGTTTCAAAGACACTAGACAAAAAAAACATAAATACAATCTTTCTAAAAATTAAAAAACGGGGAAAATAGAGAGAAAATTGTGAAAAAATTCATATGCGTTCAGAAAAATTAACGCATTCGATTTGTTTAAGAAAAAAAAGAACTTATCAAAAAATTATTGAATATTATCTGTTTAAACAATTTATCAATAACTTGTATGCAATATTATTATTGATAACATAGTTTTGAGAAAAACGCGTTCAAAGTTTCAAAAGCACTTTGCACATGATAATTACGCTTTTACAAGTATGTCTATGACTTCGAAAATATTTGTCGGATTAACCTGAAATTTTCCGTGTATATACTTAAATATATGTACATTACGAAAACAAAATATAAAAATGATTTTTTTGAAAATCCTGACTGCGTATAATCCATTAAAGTTTCAAAGGCGGATTACACGTAATTGGTCATCAACATAATAGCCGACAACTTTGTAAAAATCTTAATTTAATTGTCTTGAAATTTTTTAGGGTATATTGAAAAGATGATAAGCTACAAAAAACATATCATTTAAAAAACTGTTTTTTTCGACGATGTACTTGAAATACTAGCGGAATATTAAAATGTTGCCTCCCAAAAAAGCACCCAATTATCGAAATTCAAGGCCAAAACCATTCGAGCTTCATAATTATAACTTAAAAAAAATTTAATATAGTGCCTCTGGAACAATCTTCACATTTGTGTGACGTTAATTTCTCGCAACAGTGGCTGTGCGCATGTGCTGCAGGGTGGCCTTTTTTAGGCTACTATTCGCCACTATAAGTTACCGCGTACGTGTTCGCCAAAACGATTGATGCATACAGGCATAGGGAAAAAGCTGTTTCCAAGGGGTTAGAGAATAGGCAGTCACGAGCTTATACGACAAAAAAATTTCACCGAACGATACACAACTGTACACGAAGTGGTGCTTCGTTCCGGAAGCCCCGCCCCTGTGGAAGTTACCGCCAACCGGGAGCTTAACTTAGCTAACGGTAGGAGGAGCCCCGGTAACGCTTGGTCCGCTGCCGTGACGTTATTCCTCAGAATCCCAGGTTTTGAGGCACCCCAGACCCCAGGCCAAGAAGAGGCCTCAGCCAAGTACACAGCCTCGTCCGCCTCAGTATCGCTCTGAACCTCGAGTGGAGTGCGTCTTGTTGCTTTTTTTCCGTCATCACATCTCGCTACGATCGTCAAAACATGCCCTATGGGTCACCCATTTGGCAACAGGGTCGTTGAGAGGTCACTGTTCGTTAAGTTCATCAGCCAAAAGTGCTCAGTGTCAAACGGACAATAACATTGATCATTGTCAACGGATAAGGTGCTAATAGTGAGTGTTTTTTGCTGAACAGCCGTTAAATTTAGTGTCGTCATCAGTGACAAGTATTGGGATTACATATTGTCCCATTGACATTAGAATTACTCGGCGTTTGGGGCTTGAATAACCTAATACGAGTATAAGCAGAAGCCATGATGACAATGGCGTCGAAAGTGGAACTTCTCACTCCACCTCATACGCCACCATCGGCTTCCGGTTACGAAAGGACGAGATTGCAGCCCTACGATGTTCATAGTTCACCGTCTGCCAGATGGATGAGAGCTCATCATCATCATCATCAGCAGCAGCAGCATCAGCATCAGCATCATCATCATCATCAACAACAACAACAACAACAACAACAGCAGCAGCAGCAGCAGCAGCATCATCAACACGTGCCACCCGCACAGGGTCAACATACCCCTGCTGGAGGTCCGGGTGGTTATCATGCGGCGATTCTCGATCATTGGATAAGAAGTGCAGCAATATTGGCCGCCAGAGGCTGCTGTCCTCAGCAAACGACGAGTCCATCAGCATCACAGCATCATGGACCACCCAGGAGTCATCCTTACGTGCACTCAGGACTCGCTGTTCCACCGCCATCCTCGTTTCTCACCAGAAGATTGCCCGGTCAAAGACCCAAGAAGCAATTTATCTGCAAATTTTGCAACAGGCAATTCACGAAATCCTACAATCTTCTCATACACGAGAGGACACACACGGACGAGAGACCGTATTCTTGTGACATTTGCGGAAAGGCTTTTCGTCGTCAGGATCATCTCAGAGATCACCGGTAAGATTCTATTGTTACTTTTGCCAATCTTACGTGTCACACACTGTCATCGTCCAGAAGAGTTTGTTTTCCCTCCTTTCTCTGACGTCCTTCTTCCCTAACTTTGGGTCCCTAACTTTGGCTCACTAACTTTGGGTCCCTAACTTTGGCTCCCTAACTTTGGGTCCCTACCTTTGGCTCCCTAACTTTGGGTCCCTAACTTTGGGTCCCTAACTTTGGCGCCCTAATTTTGGGTTCCGAACTTTGGGTCTTTAACGTTCGGTCTCTAATGTTGGGTCCTCAATGTTGGGTCACTTTTTTATTCGATCAGGACAAGATTTGTTTTGTGTTTTCAACGTCTCTCTGTATTGCTCTTTTCAAGGTACATTCACAGCAAGGAGAAACCCTTCAAGTGCAACGAGTGCGGCAAAGGTTTCTGCCAGAGTCGCACGCTGGCCGTTCACAAGGTCCTTCACATGGAGGAATCGCCCCACAAGTGTCCCATATGCTCGAGAAGCTTCAATCAACGAAGCAATCTCAAGACTCATCTGTTGACGCATACGGAGATACCTCAGGATCTTAGTGTCGAGGCACAACAAGCGAATACAACGCAGGATCTTCCGGGACGGGACACATCGACGCAGCTCGTCGTGTCTGATGAAAAAAGCGTCAAAGTGACGAAACGCGGATTCACCATAGCCGAGATTATGAGACCTTAGAGTCGAATAACAACTTGCGCACGCTAATATGAAAACGCGGTGGTTGAAGTAGAGAATGGATTTCAAAGTAAGAAGTACCTATCGGGGCTCGGGCAACTTTTTTAAAAAATTGTCGTTCTTCGCGTTGAAACTGCGCATTTAATTTTCGAGGCCGAAAAATCCCTTTGTAAAAAGGACGAATTTTCAATGTCGTGAGAAATGCCGCAACAATTCTGAGCAATCTCGGTAGATTCTTGTTCCTAAAACGCTTGTAAATTAACGTCGAAGATAGTTCTTGTTGTTTTTTTTTCGTTGTTTCAAATTGTTTTTTCCTCTTTCTCATTGAGGAACTTCGTTATGGGCGAAGGGTGAGAGAAAACGAGCCTGGAAAGACTGGAATATCCGGACTCGAAGGGTTTCTCGTAATTTAAACAGCGGATATCTCGAGACTCTGAAAATTAAGGATACTCAGATCAGATAAGGAAACGAGCGAGCTCTCTCTCTCCTTCCTTCTCCTTTTTCCTCTTTGTTTCCTCGTGAATATCTCGCGCTTCCTCTCTCACCTTCCATCGTATTAACGATCCCTTCTACCATTTCACCATGAAGCACGTCCTGAATCGTTTTCCCAGTGACCTGTAAATAGTCGTCTACCGAGAGGACCCGACGCCTCGGATGTCCTTCCAGCCATGGACCACCCACGCAACTGCAATGCTCCTCGCCTGTACATATAGATATAACCAGCGACGTAAATCTCGAAAACCTTTTTTTTCTCATCCGCACCTCTTCTTCGATTTTCCATCTCGGTTTTTTTTTATTATTATTATTATTTCTTAAAACACCTCTTAAGAGCTTCGCACGTTATCGGTAGGACCCGCGCGTTACCATTTATCTAAAATCTGTGTACATAGCGTAGTAAATGTATGATAGATAATCAATGTGTATATATAATGTATATTATAATATATCCCGGAATTTATAGAGATATGTGCAAAGTGCGATAGTGTTGATAGCGGGAGGCTTGTTTTTCATCTCCTCTTAAGTTCTGTATTATAAATGTATCGATCTTCGTTGTCGTCGTTGTAGCGTCTAAAGTACCTAAGCAGTTACCAATTATTGTCAGAGTGCAAATTATAAATGCCAAAATGATAAAAAGACGAAAGAAGAGAAAGTTGTAACGAGTAATTTAAGAATAAGACGAAAGTGCTGAACGTATTTATCGTCCTAGTCGGTTGTGTATTATTGAAAAAATTTATTATGATTATTATTATTGACTGGGATACAAAGACATGAGATGCTATAATAAACATATCCGTAATCATTGATTCGAATAGGTTTTTTTCTGGTTATTTTTTTTTTCACACCGTGAAACCGATGAATAATCATTGCCCACGTCGAAAAGTGCCTTTTCTTCAGCATTGTTGAATTTTCTAAACGTTTTTCAAATGCATTGCTTTTTTTTTCTTACTATTTCCATTTAGTATAATTGCTTTTTCTTTCAAAATGATTCTCTCGAGCCGAGACTCTGTTCTTTGTGAAAAGAAACGAATGGTAATATTCTTGCGGTGCGCTCCCTCAAACGTGGACTTCCCGCTGTTCGGACAGGTCATCAGGTTGACCTGGTATATACGGCCAATTGTGTTGGCACACAATATATAATTCTGACGCTTACAATGGTGAGAGGGAAGGAGAGAGAAAGAGGGAGAACAGTTAAGAAGCACAGCAAAATGAGCAGCACTTGGTTTTAAGGGCTATATGTGTGTGTGCTCAGCATCGATTAATTTTCCGGTCTTTTTCTTCCAACAAGATGTTTATGTATCTAATGACTTTGCAAGGCCAAAAACTCCATTCGGGATGCGCTTCAATCGTGCTAAAAAAAAGTAATTCAAATTTTCCATTATTCATTTTCCTAATGGGCCTTTTTCTTAAATCGATATTTTAAAAAATTTACACTTACATTTTCATTTAAAAAAATTAGATTTCAATAAATAGAGCAATGAAGGCAAACATTGGAAAAACTAATATTTTTACTATTTTTACTAATATTTTTTATTTCAATTTTATGACTCACTATTGAATCCCTGGGAAAAAATCTTCATTATGGTGGGTTTGGGTTTTAACTTGAAGCTGGAAAAACTACAGCAACATACTTAAGATTATTCGTTGGAAAAAATGCAATAAAAAATAAACCAATAAAGACAATGCAAATATTCGAGGAACTAATGTTTTTAAATTGATTTTAACAATTGAATCTAAACCATTAAGAATTGTTTTTATTTTCGTACTTGGATTTGAGGTTTTACTTTGAGCTAGAAGTACAGGAACATAGTCAAGATAATTGGTCGAAAAAAATGCAATAAAAAAAACCAATTTTTTAACTTGATTTTTTACGATTGATTATCTAAACTATTAAGAATTGTCTTCGTGTTTGTAATGTTCGTACTTGGGTTTGAGGTTTTACTTTGAGCTGGAAAAAGTACAGCAACATAATCAAAATCAGTTGTCGGAAAAAATGCAATAAAAAAAAAAACCAATGAAGTCAATGCAAATACTTGAGGAACTTATTTTTTTAACTCGATTTTTACGATTAATGATCTAATTCCTTAAGAATTGTCTTCATGTTCGCACTTGGGTTTGACATATTTACTTGGAGCTAGAAAAAGTGCAACATAGTCAAGATCAATTGTCGAAAAAAATGCAATAAAAAATGAACCAATCAAGTCAATGCAAATATTCGGAGAACTAATTGTTCAACTCGATTTTCGCGATTAATTATCTAAACCATTGGGAATTGTCTTTGTCTTCATGTTCACATTTGAATTTGAGGTTTTACTTGGAGCTACAAAAATTGCAGCAACACAGTCAAGATCTGTTGTCTAAAAAGATCGGTGTAAAAAAAAGAGACAATAATCATAAAACAGATTGTCGAAAGAAATTGACAAAATAAATTGTCGTTAAAAAAATGCAATAAAAAATCAATGAAGTCAATACAAATATTCGACGAATCAATCTCGATCTTCGAAAAAAGTTATTATTATTTCACTTTGGATTGGGCTCTTTTTGAGTTTAGAAGAAGTGCAGCAACCGGGTTTTAAATTATGCGCCGAAGAAAATCGATATGGAAAGTGTAATGACGATAATAATCACATGTTAAACTGTCAAAATAATGCAAACTAAAAACTGTGGATAGGAGACGAGGAGATATATAAGATGACTGCTTTAAGGTACTAATAGAAGGCAAAACAAAAGAAAATTTTTGAGATTTTTTTTTTCATCCCCATCATCAGATATGATTATAAAACTATTATTACAACATTGTCCCATCCTTCGAAAGTACAAAACGAAAATTTATTTTTTATTTCGAGTCCTTGAAGAATTTATAAAAGTCAAAAATGTCTTGTCATGGCCGACAATTAATCTCAGGATTGGCAAGTCTGAAACAGAAAAACGAAGAAGCATTTTAAGAGGAAGGTTTCTTACACAACAATTAACTACCGTTAATGAAAAATCGATTGAAAAAAAAATGGCGGATGTTTGAAATAAAAATGAAAATTTAATTTTCATTTCAAACATCCGCCATATTCTAAAAATCGATTTTCCATTAACGGTGGTTAATTGTTATGTAAGAAACCATCCTCTTTAAAATGTTTTTTTTATTTTTACAAGCTTTTATTTACTTTCACCTGTCCCGGTGTGTGTCTGTCTGTAATCATCAAATCTTATTTGACCCACTTTCCGGTGTCCGATTGAGTTAAAAATTTTCATGCCTATGTAAATCGGATGACAATGCAATATTATTACAAAAAATTTGCAAATTATTTTGAAAAAAAATTGTTTCGCCAAATTTTTTGTAACAAATTTTTTTGTTTCGGACTTGCCAATTCTGAGATTAACTGTCGGCCATGGGACAAGATATTTTCGACTTAAGCGTCTTCTATATATTATTCAAAGAATCCAAATGAAAAATAAATTTTTGTTTAGTACTTTAAAAGGATGAAACAATGTTGTAATAACAGTTTTACAGTCATATCTGATAAAGGAGCTGAGAAAAAAAATCTAAAAAGATTGCTTTTTTTGCCTTCTAAAATAGACTAGTACCTTAACTGACGTCTGTGAACACGAGAATTCTCACTTTTTTGTAACTCATTTTTTTTTGTAACGACATAATTGTCACGATCGGATGTCGAGAAACGATCATCCCGGAGCGTAAAAATTCTTCGTACCATATCTTCCTCGTTTTTTTTTCTTCTTCCTTTTCCTCGGTAGGAATTCCGGAATTGTTGCTGCGGGTGAGCACCTACGCGTTATATTGCTCTGGGAACCAGGTAGCCAAGAATCGTTCCACAGTTAGCCCCCTCCCATCGCCCGGGGAACGCCAAACGATTTAATTACAATAATCAAAGCCGAGGTCTGAGTTTCTAGCTGGGAATATAAGGGAGAAAAAAATATGCGAAAAAAAATAATAATAAAGACGAAGAATAGCAGGTAAAGGTATAATCGCTTCCTAATTCAGTGGGAGAAGCCCGCAGAGACAATGAAAATGATATATATATATATATATATATCTGGACACCTTTTTTCGACCAAGGGATTAAACAGTTGGATGGATTTGCTTTTGTGCAACTTTGTTGCCGATGCTTTGTCTTCTTGCGAAAATAAACGAAAATCGTCCAGATTTTTTTTTGGCGCGAGACTTAATAACAAGAAATTTTTTGATAGTCCGTGATTGAAAAAAGTGGGAGTTCTTTCATTGTAAAGTTTCGTAGCGATTGACCGAAATTTGATTAATTTTGGCAGCATCGCAAGTAAAGCTTAGTTTTCATTTTTTTAAATCCCTCCAAGATTTGTGTGTGCGTGTGTGTGTGCGCGCGCGCGCGTGTGTGTGTGTGTGTGTGTGTGTGTGTGTGTGGGTGTTGGTGTGTGTGTGTGTGTGTGTGTGTGTGTGTGTGTGTGTGTGTGTGTGCGTGCGTGCGTGCGTGCGTGCGTGCGTGCGTGCGTGCGTGCGTGCGTGTGCGTGCGCACGCGTGTGTCTGTGCAAAAAATACTCGTCAACAATCAACTCCTATGGAAATAAAAAAGCGGTATTCCAGTCTAGAGACATACATTTGGAGCGTTTTGTCGACCCGACAAAAAAACAAAAAAATTTTCACCACTCTTTTTTTTACAACATATTTATTGATATTTTGACAGTTATCAAAAAAAAATCGAGAAAATAAGATAACTAAATAAGCTATAAGTTGATAAAGTTGGGGCTAAAAAAAAGGGTGTGCTGTATTTGCAGCCTTTCTAGTCATCCGATACAAAATAAAAAAAAAAAAAGATTCTTAACCCTCCACAGTCACTCTGGGTCACAGACGACCGGAGCAAAATTTCAATTGAGGTTTGCTTCACTCAGGTAGCTATTTACAGCGTAAAAAACACTAACTTGTGGGCTTTTATAAACATTGATTTACACTCTACGGACATTGGGGAGATAGTCAGGAATTTTTTAATATTTTTTCAAGCATTTCAACCCGTTGAAAATTGTACGCACTCACCGGCAACTCAGTGCGACCGCAAAAACAACGGAATCATAGTGCGACCGTGGAGGGTTAATTAGTAAGAATGTCGGTATAGCCCCTACCTTGGAGAAAATGGGAAAAAAATGTTTCGCAAAATGGCGGCTGTCTGAACAAAAAAGGCGTTATTCAACTCTTTTTTCATAGTAGTGAAGGAAGAATCGGCTGCGATTCGGCCAGTGGGTCCAAATGACAGTGGACAATTTTTTTGGTATAACGTGAATTTGGTAACATGAAAAACCACCCCCACTTTTCAATACTCAATCACATTACCCCATTAATATAAATACCTCCTCACTCGCCTCAATACTCAGTCGCTACTTAGCTCTCGAATCGCCATGTAATGAAAACTGTTAATTTTGATCAAAAATGAATCTTGGAAATTATCAAACATGAAATTTATAGGTAAATAACACATACACAAAAGTCTCAAAAAAAAACATAAACTAAGCAATAAAATATCAAAATCCTCCCTCTCACAGACACCAAGGATCACAAAAAAATGACCCGTCTTTATACAATAAATTCATAATGAATATTATCCAAGATTCATTAAATGACCAAAAAAATTACCCGTACAAATTCAGGTCAGTCAGGACACATAACATTTAAGCCTATAATGTAAAACATATCATACAAAATAAGACAAAAAAGAATGTAATTTTAGAAATAATAAATCTGAAGAGGATCCGAATTAGGATCGAAACGTTATACCAAAAAAATTGTCCACTGTCATTTGGACCCACTGGCCGAATCGCAGCCGATTCTTCCTTCACTATTGTCTCTCTACGGCCGCATACCTAAATCACCACTTTTTTCATAGTCTTTAATTTTTTTACAATAGTAAAAAAAAAAGTGTTTAATACCAAAGTGGTATAGGGGCGATAGAGAGTTTGATATATTGAAGATTGGGGAAAAAATTACAAGTAAATCAGTCGAGTAGGACTTGAGATATCATGTCAGCCGTGTTAAGAAAATTAATAGTTTTGAGACAAACTTCTATAATCCGATTTGCTCCGACGTGACGTATAGTTGCTGCATCATTAACATAGGTATAACTCCGTAAATTAATGCAATTCAAAAATGTCCTCTCGAGGATATGTTCTTAAAGGTCTAAACTTTAAGAATATGCAAAAAATAAAATTTTTTTAAAACACGCTTTTATTTATGCGTAAAAAGTGTACTAAATAATTTTTCCTTTGCTACTAAATGTGAACCAAAATCTTTATGACTAAAAATAAAAGCGTGGGGCGCTCATCATAATCCAAGATACAAGTGCGTATGCGGTAGAGAAGTGGATCCTGAGCGTCCCACGCTTTTATTTTTAGTCATAAAGATTTTGGTTCACATTTAGTAGCAAAGGAAAAATTATTTTGTACTTTTTAGTACACTTTTTACGCATAAATAAAAGCGTGTTTTTAAAAAATTTTATTTTTATATAATATTATTTTATACTTTTTAGTCTTGTCAAATATCCGAGAGCCCTGTGTCATATCATATCAAACAAATAGTAAATAGTTATATTATTATTACATTGTCAAGTTTTAATATAGTCAAGTTATTGTACATGCAAGTTATTCTATGGTTTCTGTGGAAACATTTTTTTTGCAAAAAATTCTGTGAAACATCTTTTGTTGCAAACTATTTCCAAATTTCCAAGACAATTTTTTGGAAAATATTCTGCAAAAAATATTTTTTTTTGCAAATAATTTGCAATTTTTTTTTGCAAAAAATTTGCAATTTTTTTTGAAAAAAATCTGCGAAACATTTTTTGCTGCAAACAAATTTCCAAGACAATTTTTTGGAAGAAATTCTGCGAAACATATTTATTTTGCAAAAAATTTGCAAATTTTTTGCGATAATATTGCATTGTCACCGGAACTATGCACACCTGCCAAATTTCAAGTCAATCGGTCGACTGGAAGTGGTCGAAAAATCGATTACAAAATTTGACGCAGACAACAAACAGTGTGAGTTAAATAAAAGCGTGTAAAAAAATGATTTTTCCAAAAGTTCTGATATTGTAACATTTTGAAAAAACGATTAAATTCTTCCATTTTTGTAATTTTGCTATGATCGAGTCACAACTTTTTTCTCCGGAATACTAAACGCCACACATGGATGATATTGATTTGAATCATTGAATTTTTTTCAAAATTCGCACGAACACTATAAATTTTGTTACTTTTCAGCTAGGGTAAAAGCCGGATAGTTGCCCCGGGGGATAGTTGCCCCGGTTTTTAATACACTATGTTAGAGATGTCCCTAGCATTAGCGCTTTTCTGTAATTATTAATATGCCCTCGCAGGCCTCAGTGCCCAAAAGTCATAGGACAGGGCCCACAAGTTTCGTCTGTGTGAGCAAAAATCTTCCGCGGTGAGACCTCGACGAGCATTTTACTGATATTGGTTACTAATTTTTATTGAATAAATAATGTTATGGTTGAAGATTCAGTCAACCATTTGTTTCCTCGCATCATGCATTAGAGGATTAGAGTTTCAACTACACGGTCTGATACGGTATATATTTATTTATTTATTTATTTATTTAATAAAAAGCCGCTTGGGCCCGGCCAAATCATAATTTTCCCATCATCCGCTATAATAATGTGCTGGTTTGGCTGGCGATAATTTGACTCAATAAGATCAGCATTCTCATAAACAGCAAGATGCACCAGAGATCAAAGATAGGGGAGGCTGCGGCACAACTGCCCCTCTAAAAAATCCGGCCAACATTTTTTTTTTGGTTTCTTGTTAAATTATCTTAACCTTGATGCATTGACTAATTTTTAGGCCGATCCGCAATATCTAGTTCATAATGGACCACCTTAAAAATTAGGTCACGATTTTTTGTTTGTTTTTCTTTCAATTATGATGAATTTGATGTATTTATCCATTTTTAGGCCGAAGCACTACATTCAGGGTAAAATGGACCAAAAAAAAAATTGGAAAAAAATGTATTTTTAACCCTTATGTGCGCACCCGGGTCCCCCCCTCGTTGCATTTTTGCTTGTAACTCTTTGAAAAAAAATTGTTTCGTTCTGAGCCTCCGAATCTACGAAGTTTAACTCTTCACGAAGAGATTCCCATAGCTTCGTTTCGAACACAACATTTTTTTGCAACAGAAAAATGAACTTGCAGTAAGGTTAGTCTCAGAGGGCACCCGGGGTACCCGGGTACCTTACTAGAGAAAAATTCGATATATTCGTTTGTAAATCAATGTTAATACCCCAATAGAACATTTATTAACGTTAACATTGATTTTTTTATTTACATTTTTTCATTGATTTTTTATTGATTTTTTATTGATTTTTATACATTGATTTTTTCATCATTTTTCTATTGCAAAAAAATGTTGTTTTCGAAACATACACTGAGAGAAAAAATTACTAGAATCAATAAAATGTAGTTTTAATAGATTGGTTCCCTTATATATTTACTTGGTTAATTTATTTGAATCAATTCCATAAATTTCTGTTTCAATAAAAGAATTTACTTTAATCTAACATTTTTTTATCAATTATATTCAATGTGTTATTTGAATCAATAACACATTTTATCATTCAAAACATGCATGTCTTTTAATACACTGAGAAAATAAATTTGTTGAATCAATAAAATGCGTTTCAATTAATTGTTGCTAAACATGTTATAAAAAATATATAGCCGTTGGAAAATAATTTAATATGCATAGTTTACCGGCCCCAAAAAAAGATTAATAAAAAAAAAGAAAAAATTCCGTCAATTCTCCTATCTAATTTTGCTGTCCGACCGGGATTGGAACCCTCGACCCTACCTACCATCCTACCTATCGTACCTAACTACCTAGCACGCTACCTATTACGCTATCGACTACTACTACGCACTTGAAAAAAGTCAGGGGTTATCCAGATGCGAATTTTTTCCGGCAAGGGAAAATTTATTTTGTTTTGTGAAATCTTTTTTTTTCATGAACACTCTGCTCGCTAATTCGTATCCCACATACAAAAAATGTTTGAATGAACTAAATCGACGGTCAAATACGTCCAGAGAAATATTTATTTGGTCTAACTAAGTAATTAGTTTCTCGAATAGTTCTGCGCTTCGGTTAACCAAAATGACCGAAATGATAGTTCTTTGCTTGAAGGAAATAAAAATTTAATTATTCCAAACAAATATTCGATTGGAATAAAATAATATGTTATTCATTTTACTACAGCTTGTTTTTTAAACAATCACAATCAATTTTATATGTAATCAAAATAAATATTGAAAATACTACAGAAATATTTTTAGAAGTAAAATAACGATGAATTTATTGCAAAAAAAATAGTTTTGTTCGAAAAAAATAATTTCGTATTGAAGTCGTTTTTTAGATCCGAATAATCTCATGTTTATGATGCCATAAATAATTTTGTTAAAAAAAAATGTCATACTGAAGTCGTTTTTATGGTGGTATGGTTTTTAGGGTATGGTTGGTGGTATGGTTTTTAGGGTGTTCACATAAGGGTTAACAAAATTGAAAAATTTTCAAACGAAAACGAAATTATTTATTATCTAAAAAATTAGAAAAAATATTAGTTAAAAAAATTGTCGCATGATAAAGATAAACGTTTTTAACGTTGAAAACAATTTTTAAGATAAAAAAAGCTTTATCATTTTTTAGAGGAGGACTGTCGTGCCCCAATAATTTTTTTTTAGGGTTTTAGCAAAATATCGGTGAATTGGTTCGATGGTTGAAACCCATAGAAAAAGTATTAACCGCCTTAGGGAGGCCATCGTGCCCCAGCTTCCCCTACATTGCATTATCGTTGAGAAAATGCGAATGAATGTTTAAGGAAGTGCACAAATCATTACGACATCATTAGAAGCGACCTGCGATCATTCACGAAAGTTGGTAGAAGAGTTTTGTGTCCAAAGGGAGGAGGGAGGGACTTTTTGAATTAGGTGCTTCGCCAGGGTTACTTTGTCCCGCTGACATGTGTGAAATCCCGGATTAATGGGAAGAGAATCTCATCCGTTCTCAGGCCACACGAGGACAAGGATCATTTCGCGCCTGTGCAACAATGAAAGAGCGAGCGTCCTCATTTTTATTTTAATATTTTTTTTTCTTGTTGCAACGCCGGAAGGTCGGTAGGTGGGGGGAATTGTGTGGGAAGCAACATCGAAGAATGTCCCGAGGGAGAGTGAGAGCTGTATACACCCTGGCCGAGAAAAAGTCCGAAAGAGCATTCGTGGCGTCCTAAAACTTTAACCACAGAGATGAAACTCTCTCTCTCTCTCTCTCTCTCTCTCTCTCTCTCTCTCTCTCTTTCTCTTGGCCGAGGAGCAGCAAGGGGCTTTTTTGCCAGTGGATTAGATTGTGGCGAGGTTCTCAGTCGATGGCAGAAGGGGTGCACAAGCACAAGGGAGACCAAGTAAAAAAGCCACAGCCACATATATATGTAGATATGTATGTATGTGTGTGCACGATTATATATGTGTATACCCTCTCATTAGGGCGTGGGCCTTATCTAAAGGTCACCGGGCGGCCGCGACCTCGGGACCTCGGGTCTTATAGAAACTGCCAGGAGGTCGAAATTCCAGGAGTTGCTGGCCCATCAAGCCGAGCCGCAGCAAAAACCCCATACGCCCACTTTTTCGCGGACACCCTCGTTCTATTTGCTTTCTTTTTTTTCTGCTTCAATTTTTTTGCCCTTTGCGTGTAATATTTATTAAACAAAATACGAGCAAAGAACCAACCTTCCCGGAAAAAAAAATTATCAAGGAAAAATCCTTTTATCAAATAATCTTCTGTCTATTTTTCAGGGGGCCTCTATTCTACACATGACACTTTCTACACTAAAGTTTCTACACACATTATTCTGCACAAGAAAAGATAGCAGGAAATAATATTCTATTCAACACATTATTATTCTAAACATTGTTATATCCTACACATTATTTCTCTACACATTACAGCCTTTTGCCAAATTTACTACCGGAATAGATAATCACGTTGCAGAGTTTCTGGGGTTTTTTTGGGTTGGATAAAAAACGTCGCATGCAGAGTTTTGCTGCAGGCTGCAATGTGTAAGAAAATAATGTGTAGGATAATAATGTGTAGGAAAATAATGTGTAGGATAATGATGTGTAGGAAAATAATGTGTAGGATAATGATGTGTAGGAAAATAGTGTGTAAGATAGTAATGTGTAGGATAATAATGTGTAGGATAATAGTGTGTAGGAAAATAAAGTGCAGAATACTAGTACTTGCCACCTTCTCTTGTGTACAAAGTGTCATGTGTAGAATAATAATGTGTAAAATAGAGTCCTCCTCCGATTTTTTATGTTTGTGCATAATGAAACCTTTCGGAGCACTTCGTATAAACTGGAGCCATCGTTAATATGGATGGTCTTGGATAGGTTATGACATTGAAATAACCTAATCATGGTCAAAAATACTTTGCTTCGAAAAGAGAACATTATTTCGTGTCTCTCAACCGGCAAACCTGTAGAACTCCGTAAAATTCGCACGTTCTTCGTGTTCACCGGTCAATTTCCCATCGAACAGGTCCTTCAGATCTTCATGAAGGAAACAACATTTTCTAAATTTGCCCACAGCGTTTTAATTCATCAGCGATTCTAAAAAAGTTCAATGGACGAATTCGAGTTATGCCCGAGCGGAAATTTGATTCCAGCTGGGATCAGGACCACCTGGGGTTGGCCTTACAATAACATCCAGCCCTGATCAGGCTACATATCAGGCCCTGATGAGGCTACATATCAGGCTACATGTCAGGATAATAACGCTATTATCGGACAGGCTGGGATCAGGCTCCTTATCCGGTTCTGATCGCGCACGGTTCCTAGCCTGATCAGGCGCCTTATCTGGTCCTGATCGCGTACTGTTCCCGCCTGATCAGGCGCCTTGTCCGTTCCTGATCGCAGACGGTTTTTAGCCTGATCAGGCGCCTTATCCCTTATTTATTTTATGCCACAAGAATTTTATGTGTTTATAGAGTATAGATACATAGTACGAGGAAGTCAGCAAAGGACTTTTTGTAATAGGCGGGCTTCTCGCGAGGTTTTATTCCTCGCGGTCGAGAAGTAAATTTTCATGGTCGCGGTCGCGTATATAAGCATACTATTTACATCATCCGTATGGGAGCGAGCGTCCGCCGTACTGCGACATCTCGCGGCGAGTCTTGGAACTAACACTCCTGCTCCGTCCCAGATCAGGGAAATATCAGGCTAGCCACATTATTCGGACCGAAGTTTTTTTGGCGGTCCTTAGCACCATCTGATCTGTCCCTGACATGGATAATGTAAGAATAGCCTGGCAATCAATGTCATACCAAAATATGATCCGGCTGGGATCTGTACGTGATCAGGCTATCCTGATCAGGCTATCCATACCGATGCCTGATCAGGTCCTTATCCGTTATTATAGGCTAGTCGGAACAAATTTCTGCTCGGGTTTTTTTGCTGGTCCTTAGCACCACCTGATTTGTCCCTGACATGGATAATGTAAGGCTAGCCTGGCAATCGATGACATACCAAAATTTGATCCGGCTGGGATCTGTGCGTGATCAGGCTATCCTGATCAGGCTATCCTTACCGATGCCTGATCAGGTCCTTATCCGTTATTAGGCTAGCCGGATCAAATTTCTGCTCGGGTGGATCTTCGAAATTTCGATTCTCCAAGGTTTTTGTTCTAATTGTTTAAATATCGCGAAACTTTTTTCACCACTTATCAAATTCACTACTTATCACATATATATTAATTAAAAAACCGTAATCTACGCGTTGAATATTAAAGAATCAAATAAACAATACAATAATAAATACAAAATAGCAATAATAAAAACAAAGCAACAATAATAAAATATAGTAATAAAAACAAAGCAACAATATTAAAATATAGTAATAAAAACAAAATAAAAATACTAAAAACAAAAACGTATAAGTCAAATTTTGTTCTTAAATTTCTTCAGTGACGAAAAAATACTAAAAACCGAAACCAAATTGTCTAAATCACGTGATTTTATCATCACTAGTTTATTCGGTTTATTTATTTATTCACTAATAAATTTTATTTCAAAAATTCATAATTGTATCGAAAAATCGCCTATCCAAAAAAAACTTAAACTATTTTTCAAACATTTCTGAGCCCATGGACCAAAAATAAAAGGTGAACAATTTGCAAAAATTTTCCTTCGCGCTATACATTAAAATTGCGTAAGAACCGTAGCACCTCAAAATTTTCGACCAAAATATCTGACAACTAGAATCTTGGAGCTTCAAAATCCCTTATTTTTATGACCTTGATACGACCATTTTTCGAGTAGTATACAAAATAGCAATAATAAAATCAAGATAAATATAATAAAAAATAATAATAAAAACAAAACAACAATAATAAAAACAAAAAACGAATAAGTTAATTTTTTTTTTTTAATTTCTTCTACGACGAAAAAATAGTAAAAACCAAAAACAAATTGTGTAAATCGCGTGATTCTATTATATCACCGATTTATTTGGTTTATTTATTTATTCACTAATAAATTTTGTTTGAAAAATTCATAATTGTATGGAAAAGTACCCTATCTCAAAAAAACCTTCAACCATTTTTCAATTCACAAAAATACTACACAAATTTTTGTATTGCGGAAATATTGATACCGGATGTGGTTTTCATGTCATAAACGATTCTCGAGTTATTAACAAGAATTACCGGACTATTTGAATTAAAGAACCGAAATCTACGCGTTAAATCATAAAAAATCAAATACACAATACAATAATAAATTCAAAATAACAATAATAAAAATAAATCAACGATAATAAAATATAATAATAAAAACAAAACAACAATAATAAAAACAAAAACGTGTAAATTAAATTTTGTTCTTAAATTTCTTCAAATAACGAAAAAATAGTCAAAACCTAAAACTAAATTTGTCTAAATCACGTCATTTTATCATCACTAGTTTATTTAGTTTATTTATTTGCTAATAAACTTTGTTTCAAAAATTCCTTCCTTCTTCCTTCCTTCCTTCCTTCATAAATGCCAATCTCAAAAAAACCTTAAGCCATTTTTCATTTCACAAATATACCACAAAAACTTTTATATTGCAGAAATAATTGATACCGCGGATGTAGTTTTTATATCATAAAATATTCTCCAGTTATTAACAAGAATTTTCAGACAATTTGGTGCATTTCGCATCTCAATCGAGTTCTGTATTTGTGAAGCAAAGCTTTCGCATAACGGGAGCACAAATTAATGCAATTGAAGATCTGGCTGAAGCGAATAATTGGGAAGAATGTAATCAATTAGACGATTTTACGGGTGTGGAACGAAAGAATCAGAGAAATGTTTTCACTTGTTTTTTGCACATTCGCGAAAGGGGGGTTCACGATCGCGAAGATCGGTTCGATGGTTATGATGGGCTTGGACGAAAGAAAGACAGAGAGAAAGAGGTGGTGGAACTGTTGGTAATAGCCGACGGACTCGTGGCCTGTGGTTAGGGCGGTCCCCGGGCATTTTTTTGTTACCGGCAATTAGGTAAACGTCCGCGCTCCTCACCAATGTGTTTCACATTGTAGACACATTTTCTCCTCTTTCATCTCTCTCTCTCTCTCCACTGGGTCTCAGTTCTCTTTCGATCTGGGAATAGCTATTATTTAGTAGTATAGTTTAAAGTCGACCGGCACAGGCCGAATGTCCAAAACCGAATGAGAGCGACGGAGAGGGTTGAACAGATTTTTTGGGACGGTCGCAACGGTCAGGTTTTGCCCTTTTCTCTCGTTTATCCTGTATCTCTCTTTTTTTTCTTCAAACGCCGCTAATTCGTAGTTAACTCGGGAGCGACGGCGCCGGGAACATATCATCCACGGTTCTTAATTTCTTTTCCTCGGAATAAAATAAATAGTCTCTCCAGATATTATATATATATATATTAGGGTGGTCCTTATTTAGGTTATGTTGTTTTTTCTTTTGACGATAGTGCTAAGTCGGTTTTAAATAAATAAATAAAAATGCATACCAAATTTCAGCTCGATATCTCAATTTTAACCTGGCCCCCACGGCAGTCGAAGTTTTAAAGGGGAAATACGTGTATTTTATACGGTCAATGATTTTTACATTTTTTCAACTTAGTTAATATTGATTTGAAAATTTGAAACTTGGCACATATATTGCTCATAGTATAAGGTATATTTGTAGCATTTTATCAGATTTTTCATCCTCGATTTTCGACATCCCCTCCCGCTAAAAAGTTTGGACACATTTGTCGGGTTTCGCACCACACTAAAAGTTTGATTGAGAAGTCAATAATGAAGATAGCTATATTTTCCAAGCAGCGTTTGAAAGAGGACATATTAAGCTTCATTTTGCCTTTTTAGAAATTTCTCTACGATTTTTTTTGAGCCCGGTACGCACTTTTGAACATGGTCATTGGCCCGGTACGCACTTTTGAACATGGCCATTTGCCATGTTCAAAAGTGCGTACCGGGCTCAAAAAAATCGTAGAGAAATTTCGAAAAGAACAAAATGATGGTTAATATGTCCTCTTTCAAACGTCGCTTGGAAAATGTAGCTATCTTGATTATTGATTTCGCAATCAAACTTTTAGTGTGGTGCGAAATTCGACAAATGTGTCCAAACTTTTTAGCGGGAGAGTATGTCGAAAATCGAGGATGAAAAATCTGATAAAATACTACAAATTTACCTTATACTATGAGCAATATATGTGCCAAGTTTCAAATTTTTAAATCAATATTAACTAAGTTGAAATTTTTTTTAAATCATTGACCGTATAAAATACACGTATTTCCCCTTTAAAACTTTGACTGCCGTGGGGGCCAGGTTAAAATTGAGATATCGAGCTGAAATTTGGTATGAGTTTTTATTTATTTATTTAAAACCGATTGAGCACTATCGTCAAAAGAAAAAACAACATAGCCTAAATAAGGACCACCCTAATATATATACATATATCCATGAATACATGAAAAACAACGGGATTTGTGATTTAGGTAAAAATAATGTGTTAAAAATATCGATTTTTTCTTCCTTTACGACTATAACTGCTACTCCGTTCGTTGAAAAATGGTTATTTCGGGCAAGTTGTGAGATGTAATTGAAATGTTGTCACTTGAATTATCGATAAACAAAGATTACTCGTGTGTCCTAGATTTTTGGAATATTTATAATTTGCGTTTTGGTTTGAGATTTTGAAAATTCGCACGAGGGGTTGTTGGAAGGATATAAGGGATGATGGTAGAAATATTCGTTACCGAGGATTGGTAATTCCCCTCGGTATTGCCGACGGCGACTCACGAATCGTCGTTGGCATTGCAGTGTGTCGCAGGATAGTTGATTCAAGGAACTCCCACCATTGGGCATATTTATCCAGCGCATTTGCCGGATTCTAAAACTGGCCTCGAGGATCCTCACCGACTGGCGTCTCTCTCTCTCTCTCTCTTTCTCTCTCTCTCTCTCTCTCTCTCTTTCTCTCTCAATGGAGGATTTCGTTTGATCCGCCAGATGCTGCCATCTAGTGAGAAGCCAGATGACCCACGAAGCGCCGAATGTATAAGGAAAAATCATTTCTCCGTTAGGACAAAATGAATGTGGAAAAGTTCATTATTTATTTTTCACGAAATTTACTGAACAATTTTTTATAATGAATTAATCAATTCTTTGAAATGTTATTTTATGTCGAATCACTTTATCATTCAAAAAAATATATGGAGACTTTAATATCGAAAATTTGAACTACATCCATTGATGGTCTTCTGATCAGTGATCATTAATAATTATCGATGATTGTTCATCAATATTAATATTGCCCAAAAGTCATTAAAAAATTGTTTAAATTACCATTTAAACAATTTATCAATAACATTTGGAGTTAATAAAAATATTGCAATAATAATATTGCACTAGTAATAATATTGCTCAAAAACCATCAACAAATTGTTTAAACCATTATTTAAACAATGTATTAATGATTTTTAGGCAACATTATTAATGATAATTGTTGTTTATAGCATGCCAAATGTTGCTGAATCTTTTCAGATTTTTATTGTATCACGAAGTACGGAAATTCCAATCGGATACAATTTTTCGCTGAGACGTCATCAGAATTTCGAGTGAAAATAGTAAAAAAAAAAAAATTTCATAGGAAAATTTTGAAATAATTCCAGGCGATTCCGTGTATACGTACGCTTCTTTTTTTATACTTGATATTTTCTGTTAAGCGCTATACTTTTTTATTTACGTAGCATCTTTCAAAATTTGTCTTTTGTAGCCAAAAGTCAATCAACTTTGCGAGAAAAAAATGTACGAAAATTTTTATAAAACGAAAATGGAGCGTTTGCTGACCCTTTCAAATATACCGTAGATAAAAAAGACAAAGAAAAATGTCCTCAAAAACGCCAAAATACAGTCGCGTATAAAAGTGCATACCGGGTCGAAAAAAAATCATAAAAAATATGTTTAAAAAAGCAAAACAAAATTGAATTTCTTTTCGTCAAACCCTTTTTTTTAAAATTCGATTCTCTTTTTTTTACCGGTTATGCAACTTCTAGTGCGGCAAGAAATATCGACTGGTCTCTTCTGTTTCTTCTCATTATACGTTTTGCAAAAAAATCAAACGGTGTTTGAAATTAATATAGTACCGGTAAAGTATATTATCTTTCCGTTTTTTCAAAAAACTTTATTTGACCACAATAATACGGCCAATTTTTAATATCCACAAACGGCCGAAAAAGGTTAAGATAAATACGTAAACAAATTTTTTTTTTTAAAGTCTTGAGAGTTGCAAAAATTTTGATTTTAACCTTTTAAAATTTTCAGGCAATATTTATCAGAAAAATAATTTTTTTGCCTTTAACGATTGAATATATTCACTTCAATAATCTCAAGAAATATTGTCAAATACTGAAAGAAATTTAATATTTTTTTTTAAATAATAATTTGATTATAAGTAATTCAACAAAGGTGACAAAGTCCTTGCTTATGATAATCTTACCCGTGAATATAATAAACTTATGATTCAAATGAAAATCGAATTGGAATTCGTTGTCTTGATTTCCGGCTCGAAGAAGAAAATGCAGATATTAGCGGGGTACGATTTCCCCATTTCCCTCTTTCTCTCGCTCTTTCATCTTGGGAGCGGTATTTGCAGGGTGGACAGATAAATATTTCGAGCTCATTGAATCATGGCGGGCACGATGCGATGAATAATTTAGCGTGGTCGTTCCGAAAGCAAGAAAAGTAACGTCGATAATAATCGTCGTCTTCGGTTTCTCTTTTCTCGTTCTATCCTTTGGGTTGTACGTGTACAAACCACGTAGTATTACGACCTCGTAACTCATCGTAGCCCGAGACAGTGATCGTCAGTTAGTCCAGTCGTAATGGATCGTTACTTGTATCCCCGAGCGGTAATAATCAATTTAAGATGAGCTAAAATGGTGCGAAGCGTGTGCCTCTCGCAGTAATCGCTGCAAAATTCATGCAACCATACTTTCGCATATCACCTTCTTTTCTCCGTCACAGACACCGAAGAATGAACATTGTATTTTCACGATGTACATTAAGGCGAGGCTAAATACCGACATTATTACCGAAGCCCTACATTATCGACTCAAAATCGCTGTCCAAACTTTTTCCAATACCGGTGGATGAATATCAATTAAATTTACGAATTAATTATGAATGAATTGCAGAATGCAAATGCGAGACATAAATCAACGTTTTCGTTAATTGCCACTGACTTGTCAGACAGTTTGGATAGAAGTCTGATGAATGTAATGTTTATTTCATAGGAATTCAACATGGGGCTGCCCTCTTTCGGATTTTTGTGAACTTAATTTCGCCATTTTTTTTCGATAAAACACGAAATTTATCAACATTTATCTCGTGATTTGGATTCCAAACTCACGTCGCGGTTTTTTCATAAAATAATGCCAAAGACGTATCGATATTCGTACTTTGGTGTTGGTTATGGAACCCCACTCTTGGTTTTAGCCGAAATGCCGTAAAAACATTATACTTTAATATTTTCAATTACAGATTTTTGATGATAACCGCGGATCTGTAATTTTTTCTTTCCTTTTCCGAAAAAATTTTAGTGGGGCTCCATTTGTGCCATAATTCTTATGACACTGTCAAAATTTTATTGATTTTCATCCTTTCGTGCTTGAGCAAGTTTGGAATCCATTTTCGAGGTCCTAATGTCGGTATTTAGCCTCTCCTTAAGGTTGTTTAGAAGCAAATCACGTTTAATGAGAAAATTCTGAAAATTTGGTATGTTTTTCAATGAAGTATTCAAGAGGTCGTGTAAAAATGTCACGACGATTTGGGAGCTCGTTATCGAAAAATTAAGATTAGAAAATTAAATAAAATTAAATGTAGTCTTATGGAAACTGTTATAACTTTGCGATAAGTTTTTTTTTGCCTCTCAAATCTTTAATATCCACAATATACTGAAAACAACGGAAAGAAAACGAAGTTTATTGATAAATATTTTTTTTATTTGTTTAAAAAATTGTTTTTAACAAAACGTTAATTTCTTAATAACGAGCTTCCTAAACGTCGTGAAATTTTTACACGACCTCTGAAATATCTCATACAAAAACATACCAAATTTTCAGAATTTTCTCATTATTTTTTACTTTAACCCTTAAGGAGGTTGAAGTAATGATGATAGAATTCTGAAAATTTGGTATGTTCTTTACATGAAGTATTCAGCAGGTCGTGTAAAAATTTCACTACGATTGAAAGGCTATTTATTGAACAATTAACATTCAAAGGTTACATAGCTTCTAAACAACCTTAAACGAACGAAAATTGACTCGATAGAGATTTATAAATGAAATCAGAGAATTTTGGGTGCAGTAAGTTCCTGAGGTATCACGATAACAATTTTTTTCATAGTGGTTTTCTGTTTTAAGAAATGATGGGATTGGTGTCCTAAAATGGACTTAAGGAAGTATTCTGGTCTAGAAGTTTAAAAAAATCATTTTTTTTTGCATATTCTTGAAGCTTAGACCTTTAAGGTAGTCCAGTGTGACGACCGAAATTTTGACGGTTTTTCATTAATTTTTTTGAATAACAAAATAAAATGCGATCGTTTTAAAATTTTTACATGTTGTTAATTGTATTTTGAAGAGTACAACATTTTTTTTGTTTACTTAAGTAAATTTACATAAATTTATTTATGATTTTGTACGTCAAAGTGGAGTCCTCGAAAAAAGGTGACTTGGTTCGGGAAAGCACACAGCCTTCCGTAGTCATTTGAATTAATAAATCCAAAGAAATCATTGTTTTGTAGGCTTAATTCTAATTCTTATTCTAATTCTTAATTCTAATAATTTATAATATGCATATTTTATGAAATCAAAATGAAATGGCGGACTTGTGAACAAAAAGGTCTTCGAAATCGATTTTGTTTTTCAAAAAATTATTTTTAAAAAACCCTGCAAATTGAAATTTGCACATTGCTTCCTAATCTTTATCCATAGTTCACATAGCTTCCCTTAACACACAGTATGGCGATTAAATTAGGCTTCCTCATAAAGGAAGCTTTGTTAACTAATGGAAAATATTAGTAATCAATGTGCAAATTCGATCGATTTTCGCCAAATTTGATAGCGAATAATCCTTGATAGTTATACAACTTCTGTACAAAGTTTCTATGAAATATATTGAAAATTGTGCAAGTTGGAGCGCTTGCACTATTTTTCAAAAAAATCAAATTTCATAAAATTTTAATCCCTCGATAGATTTTTGCCAAATTTAATAGCGAACAACCTCAATAGCTATATTAGCTCTGTGCAAACAATACAATATCTTAAAAAAAAAAAAAACTGAAAAAATGCTAAATTTCATAAAATTTGGATCCCTGGATGGGTTTTCGCCAAATTCAATACCAAACAACCTTAATAGCTATACTAATTCTCTACAAAGTTTGAGTGCAATATCTTGAAAATTGCAGAAGTTCGAGCGTTTACGCCATTCTTGCAAAAACGAAAAAAATCGATAAAACCTGAACACCCGTTATAATTAAAATAAATTTTTTTTTATAATGAAGAGCAATTCGTGCTCGACAAGAGTGCCAAATTTCATGGCTCGAGTTATTAATGATTTACATCTGAAACTCAGGATACACATACACACACACACACACACACACACACACATCCATCCGGACATTTTTTCTAAATATGGTTTCTCGACGTTTTAGGGCACTTTCAACATATTGGCATACAAATCACGAAAAAAAAATTTTTCACGAAAACAAAGCTTCCTTTATGAGGAAGCAAACTTAATTTATTATTCAAAAATTGATTGTTTCAAAGGTTAGGTATTTAGCCACGTGTGTCTAAAATAAGAGGTACAATTTTTAGCCAAATCGGTTGAATAGTTTTTATTCAGTGCTTCCTCGAAATTTTGAAAACGTAGTTTCGAGAAAAACGCGTTTAAAGTTTTGACAACAGATTTTGTATAAAAAAATTATACTTACATTAATCAGCTATGCCTGGTGCACAGAGCAATTCTTCCGTTTCCTGAAAGTTATCTCAAAGCTCTCTTCATTTCTTCGAGAGACTTACAGTTTCTGGTGATTGTCAAACCGTAGTAATTAGTCATTTTTAACAATAACTTATTAGTTAATGCTCTCTTCTTTTGGCTATAACTTTAAAAATATTTGTAATTTCGGTCTGAAACTTTTAAATTATATTTTTCAGATGTTTTTCTTGCGAAAAAATATTTTAAAAAAATCGATTTTTTGAACCCGTCACAGTGGCCTACCTTAACCTACCTACCTTTACTTGACACGCTGAGGTACAAAAAAAACCCAGGCCTGTATTTCCGGAATTTTAATTACTTAAATTTAAGAAAATGGGACCCATAGCGACATCTGTCATTAGTTCGAGGATGCCACACTGCTCCTTCAAGCTTATAGCATCACTCTAAGACAATAAGTTTGTATGTAATAGCAATAGCTACAGTGGGTCAAGTAAGGTCGAGTGCGAACATTTCGTGCGAATTTTTTTCCTGTTATATAATTTTACGACTACAATTTTTTTCTTATAGTGCTATATATTAATCAAACTCAGTTAAATTTTTAACCATTTTTGGCGTGAAATAAAAAAGTTATGATTTTTTTCGTAAATATTGTCATTTTGACAGTTTTTTGGATTTTAACATTTTTTTATCATATTTAACTTTGATATTTTACTATAAATCCTGTAAAACTTTGGGAAGTAACCTCTTACGAAGTTCTAGAAAAATGTGCAAGTTAAAGTATTAAATGGTCTATTTTTTATGAGAATTTTTATCGCTAAGGTAAAAACGACCTCAGTGTGTCAAGTACGTTAAGAATGTATCCTTAAAAGGAAATTTTTTAATTCCAATGATTTACGGAGTTATAGCTATTGTAGTGACACAACAACTACGCCGCGTCACGTCGAAGCGAAAACGCTTTCTTCAAAACTACTTTTCTCAACGCTGTTATTGACCTGATATCTCAAGTTCTACTCAACCGATTTACTTCAAATTTTTTTATCATTCTTTAATGTACAACTCTCTATCACCCCTACCACTTCTGGATTAAAATTATCTTTTTAACTATTGTAAAGAATTAAAAACAGAAAAAAAGAGTCGAAAAACGCCTTTTTTCTTGTTCTGTCAGCCGCCATTTTGGGAAATTTTTTTCCCCCGTTTTCTCGGAGGTAGGGGCTGTAAAGACATTCTTACTAATTGAGAATCTTTTTTCAAATTTTGTATCGGATGACTAGAAAGGTTGCAATCGTGTCGGCCAGCACACCCCTTTATTAGCCTCAACTTTACGAGCTAATAACTTATTTAATTTTCTTTTTTTTTCTCGAATTTTTTGTTTGTTTATTTTCAAAATATTAATAAATATGTTGTAAAAAAAAAGAATGATAAAAAGTTTTTTTTTTATCGAGCTCGACAAACCGCTCAAAATGTATGTCTCTAGACCAGAATACCACCTTAATGCCTCATTAAATTCTTGGTTTTCTTTTTGTTAAGGTTAGAGGGCTGTGTAATGGTGAAATTAGTGCTGATTTTGTAAATTGTCTCTACATATTTTTTGGCGGTCAAATCGAGACTGGCAATTATACATTTGGAAAAAATACTACTGGTTCCAAAATGTAAATATTTAAAATATATTTAATTTATATTTTTAATACATTGAAAAATATTTTTTTACTTTATACACTATTTTCCAATAGGCGCACTAAATTTAAATTTATCGATTCCAGCCTGAAGGGTCGTGTAGACGATTTTAAAAACCATAATTCCGACAAAAGCTTTAAAAATTCAAGCTCTGAATTTTTACCCACACAAAACATTTCACATTCGGTTCAACACTTCGCAATATTTTGTCGAGAATTTTTTTTCTCGTTCCACACACAACACCTTTATCTGTATATTATTTTTTGATTTTTCACCATGCATCGCAATACTACAGCGAACAAGAAAAAAAGGCTTTTACCACTGCGAAGGAAATTATGTACGATCGATATTCTATAATCGTACAGAGGCACCAATATATCTCTAACAACTTGGTAAAGACACAACTTAGACAAACAACTTACACAACCTTGACGCTTAAGAAATTATTTGTAAAATGTATCATTTTTTAATGTAATTATTAAATCTATAAAATAGTTTTTATTTTTCGCAAAAATATAAATAGAGTTTTATTGATAAGAACATAAATAAATAAATTTTAAAAATATGTTAAATGGCGAAGACATGTATTGTTTATTAGAACTCTTTTTTGAAAATCCTCGCGTCTGTAAATTATTTTCTCTCTCAGCTATCGTTTGACAAAAAAAATCGTTTTATTAACCCTCAACGGTCTCATTATCTACAAATTTCATAACGTCTATAATTCAAATACTAACACTAATATTTGAATTAAAACAATACCAGTAGCCGCCAAAAACGTAAAAAGAGCCAATTAGTTTTTTAACGAAAAAAAAAATTAATTTAAGAAAACAAATCTGAAATATCTGACATATAAGAACTGAGTTACAGACTTTTGAAAAGCGCTGGGATCTATTGGACTAGGAGACTAGAAGAAGAGATTGGAATAAGAGACTATTTTTACAAAAGTCTCCTTAGAAACGACACCTGCTTAAAAAAATCTCTGATTTCAAGTAAAAAACCTGATTTTTATGAGAAAAAAATATCCCGTGCGTGAATTTGATTGAGGCCCCGACTAGGCCCCGATCGGTTTTCCCTAACTTACTTCGGGCCCTTGACTGGAAGCCCAATAGGGCCCCTGAATGGACGGTCACGCTTTTTCGACAAGGGCTTTAGAAGGTTGCCAAATGAGAGCCTTTACAACCGCCTCACGTCTGCCATGTCGAATCCACGACAAGCCCATGGTCAAGCCCTATCAGGGCCCTAGTACGTACGTAGTACTATCGCTATACGTGTAGATTGTAAAATTGAATTATTTTAATAATAATAACAATATTGTTATTATTATTATTATTTATTATTATATATTATAATAATACATTATTATTAATAATAATTATTATATATTACAATAATATATTATTAACAATTCTCCAAGAGAATTTTTACAAAAAAATAGTATAAAGCAGAGGATTTCTATGTGGAAATCTTGCGGGTATGACTTCCCTCGAGGCATGACTTCCTGAGAGGCCTGACTCTGCGGGGTCGAATACAAGGGTGGGGGTCGAAGAGTCGACTAACCAATATTTCGAACGGCCGAAATCCCGAATTTCACGATTACGAGCGTTCGAATAACGAAGCGCCGGAATCCCGAACGCCAGAAAAGCGAAAGAGGAGAGAGCCGCCCCATGCGTAAGAGAGAGAGATATGCGCCTCCTCTCTCTCTTACGCATGGGGCGGCTCTCTCCACTTTCGTTTTTCTGGCGTTCGGGATTTCGGCGCTTCGTTATTCGAACGCTCGTAATCGTGAAATTCGGGATTTCGGCCGTTCGAAATATTGGTTAGTCGACTTTTCGACCCCCACCCGAATACAACCCGTGCTCCTACTTCGGCTATTTAAGCATACTATTTGCATATTCCGTATGCAAGAGAACGCCCGCCGTATGCGACATCTTATGGCGAGTCTCGGAACTATCTCCTCGTGAAGCCCGATTAGGCCCTCAAAGGGTTGCCTCGTCAGTGCCATGTTTGAAATAATTCGGGCTCCGATACTTTCGCCCTATTTGGGTTCTGTTGTAATTATACCGACTTCTTCAAATATGGGTTGCCCGATTGAAGCCCGACAAGGTCCTCAACGGGTTGCCTTAGGTCAGCCATATTGTAAGTCAGCCTAGCAACCATGGCATTGCCCTATCACTACCCAACCTGGCGGTGTTATGGCAATTCCTGACAGGGCATCCACGTTTAAGCCCGACAAGGTTCTCAACGGGTCAGCCATATTGTAAATAGGCCTGGCAACCTTGGCATTGCCCTCTCGGGGCCCAACCTGGCGGTGTAAGTGCAATTCCTGACAGGGCATCCACGTCCAGGCCCAACAAGTTCCCGACTCAAGTCAGGGCTTCCCTAGAATTTTCACGCACGGGATTAAAAAAAAAACCTAGAGTACACCGTAGATAATATTATAAAAAATCTACAGTATATAAATTTCATCAAAATGAGAAGTAAAGTTTTGCGTGATTCTTTGCAACTCATTCAAATTGTTATAACTCTGATGAGAATAGAAAGAATTTAGACATAAGAAAACGCTTAAATAATTTTCAAAAGCAAAAATAATAAATCTAGGCAACAAAAAAATCCGATTTTTTTAAAATTTGCACGTCGTTTAACTTTTTAATTGGGCGCCATGTAGGTAAGTACGTGCATTATCGTAAAATTTCAACTCACTATTACAAAATTACTAAAATAGTTGTCATGGCTCCAAATATCTGAAAAAAGGAGCAGTACTTGAATAATTGATCTTAGGAATATGAGAAGGTCATCGATATTCCATTCGTACTAACTGTTCCAAGAAACGAGAGTTCGACTCGAAAAACGCCATATGCTGCATCAAATTGAAGGGGATGCAGCAGAAAGTATTGCCCTACCAAAAAACCTTCCTGCAATGAGAAACAGCCGTTTGTAAACATGCACTGAGCATGGCTTTAACGAAATCATGCCATTGAAATTGTTAGAATGTTTCATAAAATTTGTTACATCTCTTTCGAACCGGAAACGTCCATGAAGCACGCACGACCATGGCGAAAGAGCCAAATTTCCAATATTATTTGCCTGTAAATTGTAAAATTATACAACAAGACGATTTTCATGTAGAATCATATTTTTTGTTCATTTTTTGACGTAGCTCATTGCTCGTATTCGAATCACTGTAACTTACAAATGAAAAATGTAGTAAATGCCCTTAGATATAGAAGGGACCTTTACATCTCTACCGGTTAAGACTTTACCGTTGAATAAGTTTCCCAAATATAGTATATCAGGGATTCTCCGTCAATTCAGCACTTTTTTTTTACCATTTCAGACGTGCCCCATAATTGGTTATATCAAAGTACTACTAAAAGGCATTCTGTGTGAATTTTTTCAGATTTTTTAATTCAACATTTCAGAAAATACAATTTTTTTCCAAATGAATATATCTCCGAAACTTAAAGTAACTGAAAAAAAATGTCTCTACATAAAAGTTGTAGTTTTATGTTATCTTTCGAGCGGATGACTTGAAATAATTTTTACGTTCCGGTAACGCTGATTTTTTACCAAAAAAGTGGATAAATATCTTTTTGTAACACGTGTATATAATGTGCGTCTTTACGTGCCTTGAAAATATGCGTAAAGTAGTTCAACTGCAAGGCATGAAATAATGTAGGTCCGAGCGTATTTTACGCACTGATAGTATTTTACACACACTTTCATTCATTCGGTTTTATTTTACACACACTTTCATTCATACTATTAGTACTTCACGCACTCTACCGCCGATAACAACCGTAGCGGGGCGCCACCTGAGCCTCGCAAGTCGCAACGAGCGCGACGTGAATCTGCCGAGTACGTGTCAAACTGTCAAATTACGACGATAGCGAAACATCGCAATAAAACCTCAAAATGTCCGATTGCTTATAAATTATTCGGGAGTTCAAGTTTGTTTTTCATTCTTCATTACAAATTATGGAAGAAAAAGTGTTCATTGTAAGTGTTAATAGGAGAGAAAAATACTATTATGCATTTAAATAATTGTTTTTTTTACCACGTACCACAACAGCACGAGCCGAAGGCGAGTGCTGCTCATGCGACAACTTCACGCCGCAGCGTATAATGTTCGCTTTACCTCACTCGTATCGCAATGTACTATTTTATTTAATTTTTTTTGGCTGAAAAAATTACAGAGTCTTTCAGTATATCTGACGATATCACAAAAAAATCGCCAGAGTGGCACAATTCGAGGTTCTAGGGTAAAAAAATGAAACCACACAAATTTTTTTTTTTCTACCTCAATCTCGTTAACATATCTCGGAAACTTGAAGTTACTGAAAAAAAATGTCTAGGCATAAAAGTTGTAGTTTTGTGTTAGCTTTCGAGCGGAATGTTTGAAATAATTTTTACGTTCTGGTAACGCTGATTTTTTCACGAAAAAGGGGAAAATTATTTCTTTATTCAAAAAAAGCCGTTTTTATTTGGCTGAAAAAATTACAGAGTCTTCCTGTATATCTGACGATATTGCATAAAAACCGCCAGAGTGGCACGGATTGAGGTTCTATGGTAAAAAAAATGAAACCACACAAATTTTTATTTTTTCTACCGGAACCTCGATCCGTGCTACTCTGGCGATTTTTTTGTGATATCGTCAGATATACTGAAAGACTCTATAATTTTTTCAGCCAAATAAAAAGGGCTTATTTTTAATAAAAAAATAATTTCCCCCTTTTTTGGTGAAAAATCAGCGTTATTGGAACGTAAAAATTATTTCAAATATTCCGCTCGAAAGCTAACACAATACTACAACTTTTATGTGTAGGCATTTTTTTTCAGTAACTTCAAGTTTTCGAGATATATTAACGAGGTTCCGGTAGAAAAAAAAATTAATTTGTGTGGTTTCATTTTTTTACCCTAGAACCTCGATCCGTGCCACTCTGGCGATTTTTTCGCGAAATCGTCAGATATACTGGAAGACTCTGTAATTTTTTCAGCAAAAAAATGGCCTTTTTTGCATAAAAAAATAATTATCCCCTTTTTTGGTAAAAAATCAGCGTTACCGGAACGTAAAAATTATTTCAAATATTCCGCTTGAATGCTAACACAAAACTACAACTTTTATGTGTGAACATTTTTTTCAGTTACTTCAAGTTTCCGAGATACACTGCGACCTCGACAATCGGAATCAGTCGGGACCGCCTCTTGCAAGAAGTGGGGTTGCGCACATTCCACAGAACCGTCTCTGCGCCGCTGGTGGCGCAGAGACTGTCCAATCGCGTCAGGCCGCCGCCAGCCACCAGCAGCGCAGAGACGGTTTTGTGCAATGTGCGCAGCCTCACTTCTTGCAAGGGGCGGTCCCGCCGGATTCCGATTATCGAGGTTGCAGTGTATATTCATTTGAAAAAACGGCGATTTCTAAAATTTTGAATTAAAAAATCTGAAAAATGCACATAGAATGCCTTTTAGTAGCACTTTGATATAACCAATTATGGGGCACATCTGAGATGGTCGAAAAAAAGTGGCTGAATTGACAGAGAATCCCTCATATAGTGCTTTCGATATATTTCTACCTTCTTTATAACTTTACCAAATGTAAAAAGTATATTTCCCAGTAGGTAAACAACTATACCAGAGAATAACTCTACTAGGATATCCAATATCTCGATTGGAACTGCAATTTTATGGATTTTAAAGATTTTCAAATTAAAAAATATAGATGTTTTCATGTGCTTTGCTAGAGCTCGCAAATTTATCGCGGCATTTAAAATCGGGCCACTTTTGGTAAATTCAAAATTCCAACGAGATATTTACAAAATAGCTTTTTAGATATGATATCTCTACCCTCACCGGAAGAGAAAACGTCTCTCTGAACCATTCAGTAACATTTTTTTTCCGTACAGTTGTTCTTAGAAGTTTGTTTCTATATGCTACAGATTTATCGGTAAGATTATATTTCATTGGAATTCTTCGAGAGTAGAGTTGTATCCGGTAGAGTTGCAAATGTGCTCCTATACTATTTTTTACTTACTGTGTTACTCGCGCGCTGACAACATGAAAAGATGTACAGGAGAGCACTGATATCGGGCGATAAATGGAACAACAAGGTCATAATCGCCCAGAATTCCAATTCTACGGTAGAGTCCGTCATCCATTGGTATATATGTGTAATTGCGAAATAAGTTGCCTCGCAGATCCACATTGCCAAGAGTGCGGTATTTATCGAATTGTATTCTATTGCTGCTGATACAAGATTGTCATGAAGACGGCAAACATCTCGAAGACGTAGCGATCTGCAGGAGCCGTCCTCTTCGTAAACGGTGCAGGGTGTATCTTTCAAAAATGATTTGAAGACTTCAGACAATTAGATCTGGATCAGGATTGGGCAAATTTGTAATTAAAATGAATCGATGACAAAATATTTTGAGCATTGTGATAGAATTTGAATTTCCATGGAAGGTTTTCAGCATTGTATTTGACTACAGAGCTAAGTAGGGGGAAATCCCCCCAGAACCGGACACTTAAGGTTATTCATTAATAAAACTATTATATATATGTATAAGAACTTCGATTTTTGACCTAGCACCTAGTACCGGACACTTAGTGATGCCGACAAGACGAGACTAGTCTCGGTCTCGTCAAGACGAGACGAGACTTTGCCAGTCTCGTCGAGACGAGAGTCTCGTCAAGACTCTCGTCAAAATTTTCGATATTTAGCGAAAAAAAGACCGTCAAATCATTTCCAACGCTATTTCATTGCTGTTACTCTTTTTTTTTGTTTCATCTTACTATGTTTCGAAACAAAACGAGAGCCTCAACGCGATTATTCATTATTTTCAGAAAAAAATTCAGATAATTCACGTGCTATCTCACGATTACGTAATTCCATTATTCGTCAACTTACTATCAACTTGAAATTTTATACTTAAGGATTTTGAGGAACGCTGATTACGATTCTGCACTGAAAATTTACAAATTTAAGAGAACGAAAAATGCAAACAGCCATTGCAAATGCAAAATGTAATGACGTTTGATGACCAAACAACCATTTTGCTTCCTCATAGAGGAAGCTTTGTTTTTGTGAAAAAAATGTCGATCGAGATTTTCATGTCAGTATGTTTTTAATGTCTTAAATTATCGACAAATCATATATTTTTTTAAAATGTCCGGATGTATGTGTGTGCCCGCTTTGAAAAATTCGAACAGTTATATGTCAAGATCACACTGGAGTAGCAAGCCAAAATTTTGCACATAAGCTGAGCTCCACAGCCTCTTCATTTGGTATGAAATTTGCAAAAATTCATTGGCATGTGCGAACTTTATGCAACTGTGAAATTTTCAAAAAAAGGGCGTGGTTGCTCCAGCGTCCGCAAATTTTGCGATATCAGCTTTTAAAAAAATCATACCGATAGTTTGAGTGATAAAGATTGTTGGTATTGAATTCCGCAAAAATCGCTCAAGAAATTCGTGATTTATAAAATTTTAAATTTTTCACAAAAAGCACGTGATCGTTCTAGCTTACAGGTATTTCGTGATATCAGGCTCAAAATTTTTACAAAGATAGTTTAATGAAAGAACTTACTTGTTATTCAATTTTGCAAAAATCGCTTGAGCTGTGCAAATTTTATGCAATCTGGACATTATCAAAAAAAGCTTGATAAAAAATTTGACGATTCAAAGCTACAGTTCTATTACTTCGATAACCAGAGATAGTAAAAGAACTTGCCAATTGTAAATTTGCACATCGCAATCACAGTATTTTTTCGTATTTACAAAGCTTCCTCTATGAGGAAGCCAAAAAAAAGAGGAGGCTTTTTGAATGAGAAAAAAATACTGAGGAAGCGATGTGTAAATTTACGATTTGCAAGTTTTTTCTTTTTTGGTACGTCATATTATATTCGCGATCTTGAATTTCTGAAGTTTCAGTGGAAATTTGCAATCAGCGACCCCAAAAACTCTAGTATACCAACATTCACTTGGATCAAGCAACTTTTTGCAATTTTGGTCCACCATATTGGATCCGCCATCTTCAATTTCTGAATTTTGGGTACAGATTCGTAATCAGCGACCCTCAAATCCTTTAGGTATAGAATTTAAAGTCGATAGTAAGTCGACGAACAACGGATTCACGTAATCGTGAGATAGCAGCGAATTATTTCCATGTTTTTTCTGAAACTAACGAATAATTGCGCCAAGGCTCTGGTTTTGTTTCCTTACATGGTAAGATGTAAATAAAAAAAAGAGTAACAACAATGAAATAACGTTGAAAATAATAAGACTTTTGTTTTTTTGAAAACTCGAAAATTTCGACGGGGGTCTTGACGAGAGTCTCGACGAGAGTCTCGTCTTGACGAGACTTTTGACGAGAGTCTTGACGAGAGTCTCGGCGAGAGTCTCGTCCAAGTCTCGTCTTGTCTCGTCTCGCGGCATCACTACCGGACACTATATGAATATTATTTGAAAAAATGGATTAAAAATGGTTAAATTTTGCAATAATTGCAAATGTATTCATCGGAACACTACGGAATATCTGCGTACGCCTTATGAGCCCATTGCTTGCAATTGCCGCACTTGATCCAGTCATTATTGTCAACGATGCTTTTTTCATATTTTCCGCGGGCCATTGTCATTTCATCATTATTTTTAACTGATTTGTTACAGTGAAATACCACCACAACATAAAAAAACATGTTTCACATAAATATTCCAATAACGAAAAAAGAAAATGGCGTCCGGTATTGGAAAAAAATCGAGTGTCCGGTACTAGGGACTCAATATGCAAGATTAAATAACAAAATGCGTTGCCATTTCTCAAACATTTTGAAATTTAACCTTCATCATTTGAAAGAATACTTACCAAAAAACATTCCAAGCTAAAAAACAGAGCCGCAAAACCCCTATTTTTTAAACAATGTGAAAATTATGGCTGACACGAAATATTAATCGGCTCAAACGAAAATCAACTCTCGATAACGCGCGCATGCTCTCTGCGACTAGCTCTCTAGCGCCACCGTTACCACTGTGGCCACTGTTCGAACTACGCACGAGAACTATTGTCGTTGCTCTCTAGTTTGGTCTATATCAACAGGGGCCGTCCGGCGTTAGGGGACTTCCCCCTACAATTTGAGGCTTGTTATAAACGGAAGGAAACCCCTGCCCACTTTGGCTCAATACTTGAAATTTTTCATGTCAAAAAGGGATTTTTGTAATTTTTTTCAGATTTTTAAATTTGGACTAAAAATAATTTGTTTATAAAATTATAGTTTAGTCAAATCACTCCGGAAAAATCTGAAAAAAATTCTGATTGCTTTTCAGAGGTACTAAAAAACCATAAAAAATCGCGGACAAAATCAGAGAGGTGAAGGGTTAGACCCAGGTCGAATGGCCCGTATATGTATATTAGGCGGTCCGTTAATTACCAAGTTGGTTTTTTTTATAGCGCCCCCCAAATTTTTAGTTCATGACCTAACAAAAAATATCAGACCAAAAGAGCTGTTGTTATTCACATTAAACCGGATTTTTCCACGCCTTACATTTAATTTATAGTAATGAAAGATACGTATTTTTGAAGAAAATTGAACGCCCTGCAAAAAAGGTCTCTTATAATTTTTCGATAAACTCATTCCTTCAAGAGTTATTCAAGGTTAAAGTTGAACTTTTAGAAATTTTTTCAGATTTTCCTGCATTGACGGCAAAATTATTATTATTTAGATAAAAACTAATTGTTCATTTTGAAACATATCTGATGCTGACTGTACTATAATAAAAATCATTGAGAAATAATTTCGAAGAATGGAAAATAATGTGGCTAACAAGTACGGAAGTAACAAGTAACAAGTTTGACCGTGAATAACTTTCGAATCAATAATTTTATCGTAAACTGATAAGAGACCTTGTTTGTAGAGAATTTTTGCAAATACTAACGTTTTTACTCATTTATATCATTATGAACGATCTCTCATATTTTCGAAAACGTTTCAAATTCTTACCTATTCTATCTATTCAAAATTCCTACGGAATGTACTAAAATGTACTTGCTAGCCATATTATTTCCCATTCTTCGAAATTATTTCCCAAACTTTTTTATTATAGTACAGTCGGAATCAGATATTTTTCAAAATGAACAATTAGTTTTTATGTAAATAATAATAATTTTGCCGTCAATGCAAGAAAATCTGAAAAATTTTCTATAAGTTTAACTTTAACCTTGAATAACTTTTGAAGGAATGTGTTTATCGAAAAATCATAAGAGACCTTTTTTGTAGGACGTTCAATTTCCTACAAAAATATGTATCCCTCATTACTATATATTTACTTATTTCGAAGAAAAAAAATTAAATGTCAAACGTGAAAAAATCTCATGTCATTTGAACGGGAAACATATTGTCTTTGGGGTAAGGTTTAATGTGAATATTGAGGGCTTTTTTTGGTCTGATATTTTTTGTTTGCATGAACTACAAATTTGGGGGGCGCTTTAAAAAAAAAACAACTTGGTAAATAACGGACAGCCTAGTGTATATACCCAATGTTGCCACATTGGGTTCTTTGTTTTACACAAATAGTTTTAAGGATAATGATTTTTGGATGCAATTTTATGAGAAACGCTTGAGGCGCTCAGATCGACCGGAAAATAATTAGCTGAAAACTAAACAAAAAAATGAGTTGAAACATGCATATTGTTCATTGGAAATAATGAAGTGATCGCTTTAGGTTATGCAAATTTTACGATACCGAGCTACATTTTTTTTACACGGATAATTTTAATCTTCTATGTAAGGCGAACTCATCAAGAGCATATAAATAAAGTTAAAAGAATCATTACTTGATTACTGTACCGATGTCATTTTTAATTAATACTTTTGAGTCTTCATAATTTTTTCATCCCGGATATCACGGTCCTACCTTAAGGCGAGGCTAAATACCGACATTATTACTGAAGCCCTACATTATCGACTCAAAATCGCTGTCCAAACTTTTTCCAATACCGGTGAATAAATATCAATTAAATTTACGAATTAATGATGAATGAATTGCAGAATGCAAATGCGAGACATAAATCAACGTTTTTGTTAATTGCCACTGACTTGTCAGACAGTTTGGATAGAAGTCTGATGAAAGTAATGTTTTTTTCATAGGACTTCAACATGGGGCTGCCCTCTTTCGGATTTTTGTGAACTTAATTTCGCCATTTTTTTCTCGATAAAACACGAAATTTATCAACATTTATCTCGTGATTTGGATTCCAAACTTACGTCGCGGTTTTTTCATAAAATAATGTCAAAGACGTATCGACATTCGTACTTTGGTGTTGGTTATGGAGCCCCACTCTTGGTTTTAGCCGAAATGCCGCAAAAACATGATAATTTAATATTTTCAATTACAGATTTTTGATGATAACCGGATCTGTAATTTTTTCTTTCATTTTCCGACAATATTTTAGTGGGGCTCCATTTGTGCCATAATTCTGATGATACTGTCAAAATTTTATTGATTTTCATCCTTTCGTGCTTGAACAAGTTTGGAATCCATTTTCGAGGTGCTAATGTCGGTATTTAGCCTCCCCTCAATGTATGAAATGCCAAAGGGATGATCTTTGTTTTAGAAATGATTCAAAAATCATAAAAACTATTGTAATTTAGTTAAGTAATTGGAGAAATGATTGGCCAATTATTTTGCTGAATTAAATTAGTTTTAGAGTTCTTACGTTCGATAGTAAACCATCCTCAGAGCGTAACATTAAGGTAGAACGATACCATATATCAAAAAAGAGGGATTTTGATAAAAACTGGTAGATACGTTTGAAATTGACTAAAATGTTCGCTCGACAAATTTCAACGGATTCGATCGAACCGTTTCTGAGAAAATCGAATTAGTTTTTTACATTGGATCTTATGGAAAAGGGTCAAAAACCGCAAAAAAACATTAAAAAAGTACCGTTAAAAAAGCCACTTTTTGATGAAACTAACACAAGTACATGAACCAACTCTCAAGATCACTCCCGCAAAGTTTATAGCAATTTCATCGTACCAATAAGCTGCAATGTGCAAAAGAAAATTATTAAACGCAGTTTTTCTCTATCTTCTTCTATATCTATAGCTATATGCGCAGCAGCCCGGCGCGGCGAACGCGCTCTCTCCGTGCTCTCGTATACCTATATACATGCGACTTATAATTTTTGTGCAGTTGGTAACACGAGACTCTCCCCATGTTTAAGCATAGGAGTACCCCTCTCACCGCCTGCCCCGCAAAAGAGGCATCGTTCTACCTTAAAATGTTTGAAGCATTTCTCTATTTTTAAATACATCAAGTTTTTCGAGAATCGACTAAAGGTAATTGAATTACTTTGAGCATCAATTACAAGTAATTGTAGAACATGCTTCTGAATTACATGTAATCAAAATGAATTCGGTGATCGATGACCGAAATAATTAGCAATTGAATCCAATTCAGTTACATGGCTCAAAATAATATGTAATTAAATATATATGTAATTTGATTGAAAATGAAATTGATGCTGCCGAACTCTGATATGGACCCCGACCAATAATTAATTTGCATTCAGAATTTATCAAGGTCCGGCGATCGAGTGTTGCCATCATGATTCAAGATTTCTTGTCTTGCCGAAAAAAAACCAGAAACCTTGGAGGATACTTTAACATCTCTACCGGTTGAAACTCCACCGTCAAACAACTGTCACAACTAGTAGGGCGTTTTTCGCCATAGATTTGTTATTCGATAGTGTTATTCTGCACCCAGAAAAAAGATCTAGTACATTTAACTAAATCCTAGTCAAGCCAAATAAATTTTTTTAGTTGTAGGCCGGCCTAATACAACTCTATTCATGTCAACGATTTTTTTTTTGAATGACCTACTAGGAAAATATATTGCGATCTAATAAATTTTTAGTTAATATTAATAAATATTGTTTCAAAGTGAACAAATATGTATTTAAACGAAATAATTTTTTTTTCTTAATATTTACACAATATATATTTTTAAACATTTCAATCTTTGAATGTATAGCTACACACATGAACTCTACAATTTCGTAAAGCTTCGTCTTTTCTTTAACAGAAGGGAGAAGAAAGAAGACCCTTTTTTATGGGAATCCTTTTCGGGGATTCGACCATCTTGCGTTTTGCCGCAATGTTCAATGCATTAAATATCCATACTGAAAAATAAGGATATCAAACATAGACGAGCTTGGAAAGGATATAGGCGTCGAGAGGCAGGTTCGCTTGTGCGAGAGGTAGCCACCTGGCGGATTTTTGGGGTACTGACAAATCTGCAGATATGATCGGATGAGATTACGGGTGAATAGGTCTTTAGCAACAACGAATAGAATTTTTCTTCACCGCCTGTTTCTCGATGACAGGGAATTCAAATAAATAAATATAGTGGAAGTAAATATCGCCCGAAATTGGATGGAAAGAAAATTTTCTTTAAAGTAACTGAAAAATAATCAAATAAACGATTATAGTACCTACGACTAGATCTTTTTTCTGGGTGTGGAAGGCGTATTGCCTACGTTAAGAGTTGTTTATATGTGGTAGAGTTACGAGCACTGTATGTTTTAGTGGAATTTTTTCGACGGGATAGTTTTAAGGGAGCTTTCCAGTGTGAAATTTTCAAAAAATCGATCAAAAATCACGATCTTTTCGAAGAAGCAGAAGGGATATTGTATGGACCTGGCATCGCTGATTGACCGTAAGTAAACGATTTACCTAAAATTTCCTCACTTGAAACTTTGAACGCGTTTTTCTCAAAACAGCATTTTTCAAAACGGTGTCCAACTTGGAGGGCAGAGTTTTAAAGCTATCGTGTTGAATTTTTTACACAATATTCTTAACGTCATTGTTTATCGTGCTATGGAAGCTTTTTTTTTTGACATCTTCCTATTTTTTTGTAAAAAAAACTGCCAAAAAAAAATGCTAAAATCGATACTTTTTGTTCAAACCGGCGCCATTTTTGCAAAAAAAAAAAGCCTCCATAGCACGAAAGCCAATTATATACCGATCAATAATCTTTTTGTGTTTTTTGTTTCAGATCAAAATTGTGACCCCCAACGTGGAAACCACATCCAAGTGCATTTTCTGCAACAATTGTTTCATCATTTTTATAGATATTAATTAATAAATAAATCGATCTTTAAAAAATTGTTTTGTATTCTTCAATACCCAATTAATATACAAAAAAAAACCAGACCGATTAGATTATTTTTTCTTTAAAAAAAAAAATCGCGAAAAACAGCGATTTTTCGGGCTGTCACACTGGAAAGCTCCCTTAACCGGTGAAGATGTAAATGCATGAAAATTCTCGAGTCTCGAAAAGGCTCGGCACGGAGAGAAACAGATTTGTTACGCCAGCAAATCAAGCGACAGCAAAAGTAATTTTTGCTGCGGTTACAAAAATCATTTGCTATGTCAGCAAATTGATTTGCTCTTCTACCAATCATATGCTCCGTGTGCATATTGGTTTGCTGACCCAACAAATGTTTTTTGTAACCGTAGCAAAAATTACTTTTGCTGTCACTTGATTTGCTGCCGTAACAAATCTATTTCTCTCCGTGAGACCATTAGACAAGATATTTTGGAACAAGGCAAGACGATGACTGGTTTTGATCTGGTCAGAATTTTTTTTCTTTTCAAACCTGCTTCGCACAGACTGCCCAGATGGCGTAATCGTCGTTCGATGGAATTGACGACAGCCGTGTATTTCAAAATCATGACCCACCAACTGGTGCCTTGTATCAATATCAAGTAAAACAGGGCGATTCTTTTGTACACTGATTGAGCTGGAATCGTAGCGGATAGATAACCAAAACGCACAACAGGTATCACGAGGTACAACAATTCTCTCACGGCGATTGACTTCGAAAATTGGATTTTTAGTGTACGATCGTAATCTTCAATTTTGTCGATGACGCCTTGAAATTTGTTGATAGAACGAAGAGACACGATACGGGCGAAAACGGAAGAGCTCGCAGCCAATGCCGAGCGCAAGAACAATAGAATCATCAATTTGTCGAATGCCCAATTTTTCGGTGAGTGGAGTACAAACGGTCTAATGGTACACTCGACCAAACGCAACGCGATAGTCACGTACACGAAAACTTGCCACAATCGTGATTTTGTTAGTACACCATTTACGTGAGAGTACGGAGAAAAACCGTAAATTCGAGCCAACTCAAAGAATATCTCAATCTCGTCGAACCACGTCATATTTTTTTTTTTTTTTTTTTTTTTGGGAATACCAAAAAATCGGAGATCCGAATTATTCGCGGTGTTTTCTGTACGGAAGTCTCGTCCACATTGCAGAAATACGTATGCCAATCACGTTTGTCTTTGCAACCCTCGTGGCACTTTTCTCGCAAATGGGCTCGGCGGACGTAATGGAAAAAAGTAATAACAATTATTGTACGTGTTCGTCATTGCGAAAGGTCACAAGCTCTAAAACATAACAATGGAATTCTTGTTGACGGGTTAATTGAAGCTTGCGTCACCGTAGCAACACCCGAGCGTATTTCGAGTTGACAACTTTGCACCCACAGAAAAAATTTATTAGAATCAAATAAATTTACATATTTGCGGAAATTTTATTTAGAATTAATAAGGATTTATTTGTATGAACGAAGATTTTATTTGATCACGCCATTTAGTCATACTTGAAACAAATATATAAATTTATTTACTGGTGCCGAATAAATACCATATTGCTTCCTCATAAAGGACCCGTGTAGAAATTTTGGTAGGGAAAAACTTCTGCCCCTGACTTGCCCTCCCTAACTAATGTAGGGAAATGATCCGCTCATCCTAACAGGCCCTGTTTAGCCATGTAACACCTGGCTGGCCATTTTCGGATCCGGCGATCATGATCAGGCCCCTATGACGATATGATCCGGCCCTAGCAGATCCTGATCAGGCCCCTAAGATTTTTAGAATCATGCCCTTAAAGACCCTGATCACGGTCGCGATCATACACCGAAGCGCTTTTTGAACAATTCGTTTTTACGAGGTACTCCTTTTTCAATGTATGCATCTTATTATTTATTTCGAGGCAACCCTTTCTTAGGGTACACTTTTCTTTTGGCAATCCTCGAAGAGAATATTAGATTCCGAGTGAACGGAAATTCTCTACGAGAATTAAATAAATAAGTACAATTACATAAGACGGCAGGAACTCCTTGTATGGATTCTTCCGACATCGACTTCTGCTAACATCCGTGCTCGCACCCGTCTATATAAGCATACTGAACACATTATCCGTATGCGAGTTCAACGGTTGCTGTCCTGCGCCATCTCGCGTCAAGTCTCGGAACTAACGCGATGCGGTTCGTCGTGATAATAATAATAATCCTCTGCCTACGTAACGAACTTGTGACAGGCGCACAATTGCTTGTTATTCTCGCGGGATAAAAGTAAATAATAACTAAATAATAATAATAATAATAATAATAATAATAATAATAATAATAATAATAATAATAAACGAGGCAATGATTGTTAATTTATTATTATTGTTATTACTATTATTGTTATTTATTATTATTATCATTATTATTATTATTATTATTATTATTATTATTATTATTATACTACTGAAAGCCGATATACAAATAATTTTATTTTAATAAATACTCAGGGCAATCCAATTAGTTTTCACATCAGAGCCCTGCCAGGGTAATAAAATAAAAATATGTTTTGCTTAAAAGTGTAAAAATAACGTCGTCGGAAACTGTTCATATTCTGATCATGCAGGGCACTGGTAATAAGTGATTATTATTTCAATGTAATAACTAGGGACCAGGTCGTTAAGTTCCATGTCAGGGCCCTGCCAGGAAAATCGGATCAGGCAGGCCGGATCAGGGGCAAGAATCAACTAATGGTTGCCCTATCACATTTCTACACGGGGAAGCTTTGTTTTCGTGAAAAAAAATTTTTTCGCGATTTTTATGCCAATATGTTCAAAATGTCCTAAAACATCGAGAAATCATATTTAGAAAAAATGTCCGGATGGATGTGTGTGTGTGTGTGTATGTGTGTGTGTGTGTGTGTGTGTGTGTGTGTGTGTGTGTGTGTGTGTGTGTGTGTGTGTGTGTGTGTGTGTGTGTGTGTATCCTGAGTTTCAGATGTAAATGATTAATAATTCGAAAACGCTTCGAGATATCAAGCTAAAATTTGGCACACTTGTCGAGCACGAATTGCTCTTCGTTATGAAATTTTTTTAAAATTATTATAACGGGTGTTCAGATTTTATCGACTTTTTTCGTTTTTGCGAGAATGGCGTAAACGCTCTAGCCTCTGCAATTTTCAAGATATTGCACTCAAACTTTGTACAGAATTAGTACAGCTATTAAGGTTGTTTGGTATTGAATTTGGCGAAAATCCATCGAGGGATTAAAATTTTATGAAATTTTGAATTTTTTGAAAAATCGCCTAAACGCTCTAACTTGCACAATTTTTAAGATATTGTACTGAAACGTTGCACAGAGGTAATATAGCTATGAAGGTTGTTCGCTATTAAATTTGGCAAAAATCTATCGAGGGATTAAAATTTTATGAAATTTTGATTTTTTTGAAAAATAGCGCAAGCGCTCTAACTTGCACAATTTTCAATATATTTCACTGAAACTTTGTACAGAACTTGTATAGCTATCAAGGTTGTTCGCTATTAAATTTGGAAAAAATCCATCGAGGGATTAAAATTTTATGAAAATTTGAATTTTTTGAAAAATAGCGCAAGCACTCTAACTTCCACAATTTTCAATATATTTCACAGAAACTTCGTACAATACTTGTATAGCTATCAAGGTTTGTTCGCGATAAAATTTGGCGAAAATCGATCGAATTTGCACATTGATTACTAATATTTTTCAATAGTTAACAAAGCTTCCTTTATGAGGAAGCCAAATTTGATCGCGATACCGTGTGTTAAAGGAAGCTATGTGAACTATGGATAAAGATGAGGAAGCAATGTGCAAATTTCAATTTGCAGGGTGTTTATATTGGTTCGTCGAAATAGCGATTTACTTACATCAAATAAATGATCTATTTAAAATATTAAATTTGAATAGCAATTTATTTACGTGAAATAAAATTTATTTTAATGCGCGCTGCGTCGTACTGCGCGCACAATATGGCGTCGCTCGCCGGCGTGACGACGCTCAGCAGTCCCGAGTTGGCATATTCACGTGTATGTAGTGTTTCCGTTTGTACGTGATTTTGTGATTTTTGTGAAATATTGTGATGTGGACGAGGAAACGCGAGATTTTCTATGCGATTCGGAGCTCGAAGAATATATCGACATCTTCAAAAGTCAATAGGTTGTTAACATGCATGATTCACATGAATGAGTAAACAACCAAGACTGATTGGCCAAGAAAGTTATTTACACCCAAAAAAAGGATGATCTCGTATATTCCCATATTAATAAAAATTCCCTAATTTCCCATATTATTCCCATATTCCCATATTAATCGTGAGTCCCAAATTTTTAGGTTATGGATGGTCATGGTCAAATAAATTCTTTATTTGTAACAAATAAAAAATTATGAGTAGCAACTAAAATAAATTCAATAGGAGCATTTTTACATAAATTTTTTATTACTATCAAATAAATTTTTATTTGAAGCAAATAACTTATTTATTGCAAGCAAATAAATATTTCATTAGGGCCAAATAAAAGAAGCTAAGGAATAGTGAACTTGAATTTAAATATAAATCCAAATATTCGATACTAATAAAACCGTATTAGGCCCATATTTAAATAAGAAATTTTATTTGTTTCAAGCAAATTTTATTTGTTTCAAAAAAATTTTTTCTGTGGGTGTATACGAACGGATACAGAAACAAGCAACTCACGTTTTGCAGTGAGAAAAAAAAATATATATGAGTGATTCCACGTCAAGCCGGCAGGTCGAAAAAATCAATGTCTCCGATCATACTCTCGATATTTTCGTGTGTTCTCTATCATGAGAAAACATTGCTGTTAAATCGCTAGCCCAAAATAAAATTATTTGTACAAGTTATTATTTTTTGAAAATTGCGTACTTTTAACGACTTGAAAAACAACCTTTTTTTGCTTTTGTGTATAACTCCGCCATATTTTAGAATTCGCGAATTTCACTTCGAGAAATCAAAACTGTATTCAAAATCCTTCGAAATGAGCACAAATTAACCGCATTTGGTACATTTATGACGCCACAATCGTAAAACTACGTGTTTTCGAAAATCAAGAATAACTAAAAAACCTCATTTTTCAAAATTTGAAAAAATCATATTAAATTTTTTCGACAAAAAATCTATATTCCTGTGGAGTTTGAACTAGTTTCGAACTGCAGATTCAAAAAAATTTTAAGATATTAAAATCTATGCAATTTTTTACTATTTCGAAAAAAATCATATTTTTTTCGAAGTTCGCCTTTCTTAATTTTTTGTTCACTTAGAAAAAACATTGATCTATTCCGGAAAAAATGCCGCCCAGCATGGAGTGGGCCGACCTTTCCTTCTATTTGAGTGAAAAAAAAATATTTTAAATGCCGAACTTCAAGAAAAAGATGATTTTTCTCGAAAAAGTAAAAAATTTAATAGATTTTAATGTCTTAAAATTTTTTTGTATTTTTTTCGGAAAGTACATTTGAAGACGAAAATTTTGAAAAAAACGTCCCAATTAGTCAATTTTTGAAGAAGTTATAGCTATTTTTAAAAAAACCTTTTTTTGGATTGGGTAAAAAAATTTGAAAATTTCTTGAAAAATATTTTTAATGGGGTAGAAAAAAAATGCAGCTGAATCAAAAGGGGTTGGGTTTAAAAGTGGTTGATTTGACATGGAATGCCCCATATGTAACTCCACATAACACAGTATCGATCGAGCAAATAATCGACGAAGCGATCGCAATGGTAAAAAAAATTACCGTTACTTCCGTTCCGGATTGTCTGTTTTTATGGAAGGAAAAAACCGTATGACTATTTCATTTTCAAGACTAGATACGGCTACTTTCTTTTCGTGCCATTATACGGCATTGCCCTTCGGTAATAATTGTCGTGGAGTTATTCATTTCTGTGCTTCAAGAGGTTCGAAAGCCCCATCAAGGATATGCTTCACGATTTTCGCAGTGCTGCAATGTTGCAAAATTTTATAGAGAGGCAACCAAATATACAAGTATATTAGGGTGGTTGTTATTTAGGGGTCGGACGAATTTTTTATCAGACGCCCCCCAAATCGACTCCAAATAATTCAAAAACAATACCCTAATTTTTTCAGATTTTTATCTAGACTCTAACCCCACCCACAATGAGGGTCGATTTCCCCATTTGAAATACCTACACGTGTTTTGGCCATATGCTCAGCATATATTTTATTCTGAGTGTAAAATTTTTTCGAAAAATCTGTAACTGCGACATTTTAGTCGTCATCGATGCCACTATATTTGCGGAAAAATTGACATTGTCATGCGGGTAAATCTACACGAATTGCACACCCTTTAATCTGATTTTTTTTTAATTCAACAAAATATGATATCTATATGTGAAAATGATGAATGTTTCATAATTTTCCTCTTCTTAAGGTCACGCAGGATTGTGAGGTAGCACATTTTATACCAATTTTTAGTAATTCGTCCTTGCCAATGTTCGTATGGGGCATTCCATAGCAAGTCGACTTGAGTGTGATCCTCGACCTTGCTGATTTCGTTTACGATTTTTGATATTATTCTTGCAACTCAAAATAGCATTCAGAATTTTTTCAGATTTTTAAAAATCAAATTCGAGTACGTTATGATTTTTTGAACATTTTTTTTCGAAAACCTCGAGGGCCGTAATTTAAAAATCTGAAAAAATTATCAAAAATCCGGTGTCAAAAATGAAAATTTTTGACCCAAAATTCATGATGTCCAGGCTTTTGCTTCCACCTCGATTTTAGGTTTTTATGAAGAAAACGTAAAAAAATAGATGCAGAAATTAACCAACTGCCCAGGTGGGATTGGCCAGAGCTTGTCACATGGCCCAGCATTGGCCCAACGCAGTGTGCCGATGCTGGCATTGTAACCTCGGGCCAAGTCTGGCCAACCTTTGAAGCCAACGTCGGGCCAACGCTGAAACTGAGCGTCGGGCCAACAATGGCATAACGGCTGTCCCAGCACTGGGCCAGTCGCTATGCCAGTGCTGGGCCAGCCGTTATTCCAGTGCTGGGCCAGCCGTTATGCCAGTGCTGGGCCAGGCCCGGTTATCCCATACACTCGGTATGTTTAGGAGGTTATGTTCGCACACGTAGATGTCATTCGATCATCGTAAAAAATGTTGAAACCACGTTCCAGTATTTCGAGAGTGAAAAAATACCGTTTTTTAAAAAATTGCGTTCCGAAAATAATCAGTGAGGAAGATATAGAACAACCGGCGAAAAAGCAAAAAAAAATGATGGCGATTTGATGGATCCGATTGTAACGATTCTATTTTCTAACCTTGAAAATTCGCATTTCATTGTCGAAGATGACAACGATGACATCGAGGATGAAGTAGTTTCTTCATCACTTGACGAATCGCCAAATGACGAATCACTTAATCAAGACGTCAATTAATTGTTTTTTTTCTTACTTCAGAAATACGTTTGTTGAATATTAAATAAATATTTCTATAATCATTTTTATATAATCTGGTCTGAGTTTGAAAATTATTTCTTAATGCGATCCGCATTAACATTTATTTATATCCACCTATTTATATCCAGTACTAGGCCACGATTGAATGCCAGCGTCGGGCCAGCATCGGATGCCAGTACAGGGCCGTCATTAAATGCCAACGCCGGGCCACGATTTGATGCCAGCGCTGGGCCAGCATTGTATGCCAGCCTTGGGCCGGCGTTGTATGCCAACGCTGGGCCGCCATGTAATACCAGTATTGGGCCGACATTGCATGCCAGAGTTGGGCCGAGGTTAACAAACCAGTACCGGCATAATGCTGGCCCGATACTGGGAGTCAGCTTTGGGCCAAGCCTGTACGCCTGGCATTTAGTACTGGCCCAACGTCGGGCCATTTGTTAAATCCCACCTGGGTGTTTTTGGAAATTGTTGATTAACGATAAAAATATTCAACTCACTTTTCACGGTAGATAAATTTCTGCATCTATTTTTTTTTTACGTTTTCTTCATAAAAATCTAAATTTGAGGTGGAAGGGAAATCCTGGACATCGAGAATTTTGGGTCAAAAATTTTCATTTCTGACACCGGATTTTTGATAATTTTTTCAGATTTTTAAACTAGGGCCGTCGAGGATTTCGAAAAAAAAATGTTCAAAAAATCATAACGAACTCGAATTTGGTTTTAATAATCTGAAAAAAATTGTGAATGTTATTTCGAGTTGGAAGAATCATATAAAAAATCGTGAACGAAATCAGCGAGGTCGAGGGTCACACTCAGGTCGACTTGGTATGGAATGCCCGATACGAAAATTAGGAAGGTCGAATTACTGAAAATTGGTATAAAATGTCCTACCTCACCATCCTGCGTGACCTTAAGAAGAGGAAAATTATGAAACATTCATCATTTTTACATTTAGACACCATATTTTATTGAATTGAAATAAAAATCAGATTAAAGGGTGTGCAATTCGTGTAGATATACCCGCATGACAATGTCAATTTTTCCTCGAATAGTAGCATCGATGAACACTAAAATCTCGCAGTTACAGATTTTTCGAAAAATTATTACACTCAGAATAAAATATATGCTGAGCATATGGCCAAAACACGTGCATTTCAAATGGGGAAATCGACCCTCATTTTGGGTGGGGTTAGAGTCTAGATAAAAATCTGAAAAAATTAGGGTATTGTTTTTGAATTATTTGGAATCGATTTGGGGGGCATCTGATAAAAAATTCGTCCGACCCCTAAATAACAACCACCCTAATGTATATATGGGGAGGGGAATGGACACTGGAGGCAAATTGGACATCGTTCAAAATTATTTTAACAAATTCAAAAATGGGGGAATTGTCATTATAATTGGAATACATATACGTACCTAAATAGATTCATCCACGCAAAATCCGATCTAGATTTCGAAATTTTCATGACAATTGTCAATCAAGAATTGAAACGTTTTTTAAAATTTTCATTCGCATCGGATTAAAAAATAAACACCCCAACATACTGTAACAGTATTATGGTAACCTTTTTTTACAGAAAAACTTCAATAAGCCAAAGCAAAATGAGGTACCATGCAAGGACAAAACGGCTACCTCCATATTTGCAAAGAAATAAAAAATAACAACGACGAAAAAAATTAAATTTCACATCAGGTCCAGGGAACTTGGATATTACGGTGATGTGAAAGGCCTGGAAGCGAAGGAAATCGTTTTTCAAGGTTTTTCACCGTTTACTTGAATTTTCTAAAATAAGAGAAAAATTTGTGGTCATGTCCATTTTGCTTCCACCTCCGTCCCTTTAAATTTCAACATTCAGAGAGCTTGAAAAAAGTCCTTATTGTCACTTGGCACCTTTATGTCTAGCGATTAAAAGTCGTCCATCGGAAAACTTTACCAAAATACAGTCGGGCTGATACATTTCAACATCGTTTGAACTCCACCAAAAAATATCTCTAGCGGATTTAGAAAAACATCTCACCTAGAAGATTTCCTCCAAAAATCCACTCTGTAAATAAAAATATGTATATTGGATTGCCAAAGAGTGCGTTCGCGCAATATTTTCGCTGCAGTGACTTTTATATTTTGCTTCCTCATAAAAGAAGCTTTGTTTTCAGGATTTTTTTTTAACGATTCGTTGGTAGCTAGTATAGTTATCAATGTTATTCGCTATTAAATTTCGCAAAAATCGATCAAAGGATTAAAATTTTATGAAATTTTAATTTTTTTTTTTAAATAGCGTAAGCGCTCTAACTTATGCAATTTTTAAAATACTCTAAGAAAACAAAATAGTGGAATGAACTGATTTGGAAGTCAAATACGTTTAATCAAATATTTAATTGGTACAATTCAACATTTTTTTGCCTGAATAATATTTTGGTCAACCGAAGCGCAGAATTATTCAAGAACCCCATGAAAAAAATTAACAACGGGTTCATCGTTGGCCCAGCATTGCGCCAATCAAATTCGCCAGTAGCGCGACACTTGGTTGTGCAATCGGCCCAACGGCTTCCCAATACTGGGGCAGTAGACACGGTCCTACGACCGATAAACGCTGGCTGATACAATTGGCGAAGCGTCATGTATTATACTGGGCCCATCTTTGGGCGACTATTGGGCCAGTGTTGAAATAACATATTTTATATCACTAATTACAATAATGGACGCTTTTACGTCCGCAAGCGGACGTGAAAACGTCCATATTGCACCTCGTGATATAAAATATCGTACATCACTCGGCGTAAAAACATTTTCTGACTCGTGTGATTGCAGGCTTCGCCTTCGGCTCGTCCTGCAAACTCACACTCGTCAGAAAATGTTTTTACGTCCTCGTGATATAATGTACTATTGTACGATTGGGCCTATGTTCGGGATTAAAGTCGGCCTTTTGTCTCCCAGTATTGGCTGGACGTTAATTTTATTTCTAATATATATTTTTAAACATTACACAATATCGAGGAATAAAAAAAAAGGCGACGCCACCGGAATCGAACCCTCAACCCTCCTCTTTTACGCGTATCTTTGAATTGAACACGAATTAAATAAATAAAAAAAGATCTTTTGAAAATTAATCCATTTTTTCGACTGATTAATTTTCCTTGTATATACGCGGACCGAAGAATATTTACGAGCCTAGGCTGGCATTTGAAACGTACCTACTTATCGAGCCTACCTACCCACACGGAAATCTATAATATACCGGAAAATATATTTTTCGATATACGTAAAAATATATTTAAAATGTATTTGAAGTGTACATTATATATTCTGAATACATTTTAGATGTATCTAAAATATATATCAGATATATATTAAATATATAACATGTATATCCCATATAAGAAATATACTCAAAAATATATTCGTGATAAGTACATTTTCGGCAGAAAATATTTCTTTGAAATATATATTCAATATATATTATAGATATATGATTATTGTGCATAAAAATATATTTTTTGATATATGTAAAAAAATGTATTATGTAAACTTATATTAAAATTATATCGAAAATATATAAAACGTGAACTCAATATATATGTTTGATGCATTTAGTATATATCTTCAATACATTTTTTATATTTATATTGTAATATTTTTAAATAGATTAAAAATATACCTAAAATCATATTTGTAATACATACATTTTCGGACAAAATACACTTAATATATCCAAAAATATATTTTCCGTAATATTTGCCGATATATTTTATTTCCATGTGGGTAGTGACACGCTAACTACTACAACATTGACTACTTATGTGTATAATTTATGTGCATATCATATTTATGAAATATACGCCAGTAAAATATATACGTACCCGAAAAGTTTCAAAGACACTAGGCCAAAAAATACATAAATAAGGCTATTCGAAAAATTTCAAAACGGAAATTTCAAAATAGAGAAAAAATTCTGAAAAAACGTTCAGAAAAAATGCGTTCGGAAAAATTAACGCATTGGATTTGTTTAAGAAAAAAAAGAACTTACCCAAAGATTGTTGAATAAATATTTGTTTAAACAATTTATTAATAATTTTTCGGCAATATTATAATTGATAATGATTGTTCATGTCATGCCAAATGAAAAAAAATACAACGCTGGAATCGTGCCTCTTTGGACAGCCTCTTCGTAGAGTTTATGAAGGCCTCGGATAGCCTCTCCGTAGAGTTTCTGAAGGCCCCGGACAGCCTCTCTGTTGAATTCTCTCTCTCTCTCTCAGCCTCTACGTTGAGTACTACACTTTGTCTATGACATTTTAGTCTATTGACATTTTGCACGATGTCAATGGACATCTACGTACGAACATAACCTCTCAAACGTATCGAGTGTATCGTCTGGGATATGCAAGACTATTAATCGGGCCTGGCACAGCATTGGGCTTTAGTTCACTTAAACATTTTTTTCTCATGTCAGTGTATTGCACTAAAACTTTATACAGAGCTAATATAGCTATCGAGATTGTTCGCTATTAAATTTGGCAAAAATCGATCGAACGATTGAAATTTTATAAAATTTTGATTTTATAGCGTAAATATTCTAACTTCGGGTATTTGCGAGACACTGTACTGAAATTTTGTACACATTCAAAATAATGATCAAGGTCAAAATAGTGATCGTCATACTACGTGATAAAGGAAGCTATGTGAACTATGGATAAAGATGAGGAAGCAGTGTCCAAACGTTCAATTTGCAGGGTTTTTTTTAATATTTTTAAATACTTAAAACAACGAGCGACCACCGGGTCTCCTAATTTTATTCCAAATAAATGATAGATTTCTCCATCAATAACAGCGATGTTTGCTCTCGTACATCTGTTCATCGATGTCGAGCAAAAAATAATAGAGTCGTAAATTCATAACAAAGAAAAAACGAAGGTGTATACAATGGTCCGCAACATCTGGAACATTTGGTTTGGAAATTCAAGAATAAGATTCCCCGCATCCTCAATCATTAACGACGATCGGTAGTGGCTGTATAGCCATTTCAACTAACAACCAGGCGCGTTCTTCTGCTTGGACATCGTGTGAATCCCTTTCGCGCGCAGGAGGGAGGGAGGAGACGCGCGAAGCAACCGGACGAGCAATATACTCGCTACACCACCGTATATCCTTCCCTCCCCTATCTCCATTCCTTCGCGAGAATCTCGATGCCCCGAAGGCACGCGCACGCTAGCCACGGGGGATCCCCCTACATCTTTAAAAAGGGAGTTGAACGCGGGCGTGCGCGCGCGCGCTTATGCGCGCACAGGCAGTATTTTTTGTAACTCTCTCCCGCTTATACACCTAACCGAGGCCCATAGGTCTCGAAAAAGATGCGCGTTACGAGACGTTCCCTGTATCCATACGTCATAATTCATCCTTGCCCGGGTACAACCCGGTGTGTTGTGTGTATGCCTGGTGCAACCTCGCCACGGCGTGTACAAGCAGCCGTAAGTTGGGACTCTTTCGTGTATGCTGCTGCTGTGTATAAACGCTTGGGCACACGCGGAGGTAGCTAGTAAAATGAAAATAACGACTTCATGGAAGTAGACGATATGTGGTACGCGACGAGAGATATACTCGTGCAAATATTCATACATATATATATATATATACTTCCCGTAGTAAAAAACTCCATTGAATCGCCAATGGCAACCAATGGTCCTCATACGACTCCATTGTACAATGAATGGGGACCCATTGAGATTTCCGCATTTGTCAATGGGGTACAGGGCTGACCATTGATCAGTGAATGGGTATCCATTGAACATCAAATGCGGATGAATCGAATGATCATCATTACTCAATGATGCTCATTGGAAAGCCAATGCGGATGAATCGAATGATCATCATTACTCAATGATGCTCATTGGAAAGCCAATGCGGATGTATCGAGCGATCAGCATTGCCCAATGGTGTCCATGGGAAGGTAAATGCTGATGAACGAAATGATCCGCTTTACCCAATGATGTCCATTGGAAAGTCAATGCGGATGAACTGAAAGATCAGCATTTCCCACAGATGTTCATTGGAACCCAAATGCGGCTAACGATGAAATGATCAGCATTTACCAAGGATACCCATTGAATAATAAGTAACTACGATTTACACAATGATCAACATTTATCAATAATGTCACTTCATTGATGACTGATCGAATGATGAGCAGCATTCGTTAACGATGTTGCAATCCATATTCGAGGTTCAATGCTGAACAATTGAACCCATCGATCGATGAGAATTTTTCCGAATGCGATATTTCTCAAACGGCGGTGAATTAATAAAATTAAGTAAGAGTAGATGTCGCTGATTCTCATATATGAACCAAATGTTTTCTTCAATTGTAATAAATGCTGATGATTACATCGATGGTCAATTAATATTAGCATAAGCTCGGGAATTATTCGAAAGTAATTTTAAAAAAATATATTGTAAACTGGTCATCAAGTACGCGTACGTTTGGGATAAATGATTTTTAAACCCGTTTATTTTTAACATATACACATAATTTTATCAGTCCTTCTCAACTCGATTTGTGAGAGGAGAAACGTATATACTTTCATTATATCAATCGTCATCTGAATACACTTACAATCTATTTTCTCAATTCTGAGCTTCAATAATTTCTATTAAATGTAATTATATAGGTATATCTCTCTATATTATATAAATATTTCGCCGCCGCCGCCGCCGCCGCCGCCGTGTACAAGAATCCAGAACCCAAACCTCGGAACCCAAACCCAAACCTTCACGATGCGAGGGCGAAGTTGGCCATGGATTCGAGAATCGAGCGGGGTGAAGTTGGCCATGGAATCGAGAATCAAGCGGGGTGAAGTTGGCTATGGAATCGAAAATAGAGCGAGGTGAAGTTGGCCATGGAATCGAGAATCGAGCAGAGGGTTGGGGCGGCGGGGATGGGACGGGGGAGCGTGGGGGTGGGGAAAGGCGGTGGGCGGGAGTTGAGGTTTGGGTTAGAATTGAACCTCTACGACGCGAGGGCGCGTAGCGCCCGAGCCGCACGGACCCTAGTATATATATATAATTATTGGTCGTTATGCTAATATTAGCATTATGATTAACCTTACTTACTGATAACTTACATCATTTGATTATTTAATGCGTAATTCCATGTATATATAGCAATCATATGAAAGAATCTCCATTGATGATCCCATTTATTTCCCATTGCCCACAAAAACCAATGGAGGTGAATGGCGAATTAACTAGGGAGATTGTCGTCATTAAATCCCCATGGGATAATCCCCATTCCGTTTCAGATGGGGAATTCAATGGCGAAAATGTCCTTAGAAAATTCGGCATTCATATCCATTGGTTATGTGGGCAATGGGGAATGAGTGGTGAACAGCAATGGAGATTCTTTCGTATAGTAAAAACTCCAATCATCGCCATTGAAAAATCCCCATTCATTCCCCATTGCCAAAATAACCAACGGGGATGAATGCCGAATTACCTAAGGGGATTGTCTCCATTGAATCCCCATTAGATAATCCCCATTCCGTTTCAAATGGGGAATTCAATGGCGAAAATCCCCTTAGGCAATTCGGCATTCATCTCCATTGGTTATTTTGGCAATGGGGAATGAATGGGGATTTTTCAATGGCGACGAATGGAGTTTTTTACTATGGGTTGTATATAGACCTGGTTGTAAGTCCTTCAAGATGTATCCTACAAGTACATCGTACTTGAAGTTCAAGTGAGCCGAATCAGATGGAATTGGCCGAAGTAAGTGTACTTTGAAAACTTTGGTATTCATTACAATCAAACAAAGTACTTGAAATACAACGCGCTTTAAGTACTTTGGCAAAAAAAAAGCACTTGAAGCTTGTACTTTACGTGCATGTAAGGTACCTGCTAAGGCCTAGCTAAGGGATAAGGTACCTGCGGATAATAAGGCCTAGCTAAGGGAGATTTGTAATAAAATGAAAAATATACAATTTAATCAATAAGTTTTAATGATAATCATTATTCAAGTACATTTTCTATAAAATAGAAGCGAAAAATGGTAATTTTTACCATAAACAAAAACGAAAATAAACATTCAAACAAACCTTATCAGTAGGCCTTATTTTACTATAGGAGGGTAATAAGGCCTACAGCTTCAACATGCTTAAATAATTAAGCTATACTTAATACATTTGGTATTTGTGGTCAATAATCATATTAATGCCTCTCTGTAGCTTTATAAAAACTTTAGACAGGTCGTCTGCTAACCACAATGCTGATTTAGGAGGCATCAGGATCGTGTCACTGAAATCAATCATCAATTAATAATAAATAAAATTAAGTGGAGGATACACTCCCCTATAATGTAAAAACTTGCAAATCGGAAATTTGCACATCGCTTCCTAAGTATTTTTTCGTATTTACAAATCCTCCTCTATGAGGAAATGTTAGCAAATTTTAGTAAATGTTAGCTGTCACAGTTTTGGCTTCCTCATAGAGGAAGCTTTGTAAGTACGAAAAAATATTCTGGAAACGATGTGCAAATTTCCGATTTGCAGGTTTTTTTTACTACCTCTGGTTATCGGAGTAATTAAACGGCAGCTTTGTATCGTAAAATTTTCGATAAATTTTTTTTTTTAATTTCACAATTGCGTAAAATTTGCCCGGCTCGAGCGATTTTTGCAAAATGGAATATCAAGTAACTTCTTTCATTAAACTACCATTATAGAAATTTTTAGCCTGATATAACGAAATATGTGCAGACTAGAGCGATCATGCGCTTTTTCCAAAAAAATAAAAATGTTATAAGTGGCAAACCCCTTGAGCAATTTTCGCGAAATTCAATACCAACAATATTTTTCACTCAAACTATCGTTATAATTTTTTTTAACCCGATATCGCAAAACTTGCTGGCATTAGAGCGATCAAGCTTTTTCTTTGAAAATTTCAACATCGCATAAAATTTGCAAGGCTCAAGCGATTTTTGCAAAATTGAATACCAAGTAACTTCTTCATTAAACCACAATTATAGAAATTTTGAGCGCGACACTACGAAATATGTGCAAGCTAGAGCGACCACACGCTTTCGCAAAAAATTCCAAATTTTATAAATCGCGAACCCCTTAATCGATTTTCGCGAAATTGAATAGCAATAATCTTTAACACTCAAACTATCTGTATACTATTTTTTTAACCCGATATCTCAAAATTTGCGAACGCTAGAGCAACCACGCGCTTTTTTTGAAAATTTAAAAGTTGCAAAAATTTGCACATGGCGCCGAATTTTTGCAAAATTCATACCAAACAAGAGGCTGTGCGGCTCAGCTTATATGCAAAATTTCAGCTCGCTACTCTAATTTGGTCTTCAGATATAGATGTCCGAATTTTTCGATGCAGTGACACACACACACACACACATACATACATACGTACACACATACATACATACATACATACATACATACATACACACATACATACATACATACATACATACATCCATACATACATACATACATACATACATACATACATACATACATACACACATACATACATATATACACACATACATACATACATACATGCATACATATATACATATATACATACATATATCCAAACATTTAAAAAAAATGTGATTTCTCGATGTTTTAGGACATTTTGAACATATACTGACATGCAAATCTCGAAACAAAAAAATTTCAACACGTTTTTCTTATGATTAAATTTAGTAGGCCTTATTAACCGCCGACCACATATTTCAGAAAAACAACAAATGACAAATATTTGGACGATGATACGTTATTTATATCGTTAAGATCATCATGAAGATAAAGACTACGATTTTAGATCGTTGAGTATAATATTATCAAAAATACTTACGATTTACGTGGACCGTTTTTTTAGTATTCGTGCTGCGCGGCCGTGTCATCCCGTAGTAAAAAACTCCATTCGTCGCCATTGAAAAATCCCCATTCATTCCCCATTGCCAAAATAACCAATGGAGATGAATGCCGAATTGCCTAAGGGGATTTTCGCCATTGAATTCCCCATTTGAAACGGAATGGGGATTATCAAATGGGGATTCAATGGAGACAATCCTCTTAGGCAATTCGGCATTCATCCCCATTGGTTATTTTGGAAATGGGGAATGAATGGGGATTTTTCAATGGCGATGAATGGAGTTTTTACTATACGAAAGAATCTCCATTGCTGTTCGCCACTCATTCCCCATTGCCCACAAAACCAATGGATATGAATGCCGAATTTTCTAAGGACATTTTCGCCATTAAATTCCCCATTTGAAACGGAATGGGGATTATCCCATGGGGATTCAATGGAGACAATCTCCCTAGTGAATTCGCCATATTCACCTCTATTGGTTTTTGTGGGCAATGGGGAATAAATGGGATCATCAATGGAGATTCTTTCATATGATTGCTATATATACATGGAATTACGCATTCAATAATCAAGTAAGTTATCAGTAATTAAGGTTAATCATAATGCATATTAGCATTATGATTATATTAGCATAACGACCAATAATTATATCATATATCATATATAGCAATCATATAGCAATCATATATATATATGTATATATATATATTACATTTAATAGAAATTATTGAAGCTCAGAATTGAGAAAATAGATTGTAAGTGTATTCAGATGACGATTGATAATGAAAGTATATACGTTTCTCCTCTCACAAATCGAGTTGAGAGGGACTGATAAAATTATGAGTATATGTTAAAAATAAACGGTTTTAAAAATCATTTATCCCAAACGTACGCGCACTTGATGAGCAGTATATACTATATTTTTTTTAAATATATTAATTATATTTTATTTTAAACTATTATATTATATTTTAAACTGATTGACCATCGATATAATCATCAGCATTTATTACAATTGAAGAAAATATTTGGTTCATATATGAGAATCAACGACATCTACTCTTACTTAATTTTATTAATTCACCGCCGTTTGAGAAATATCGCATTCGGAAAAATTCTCATCGATCGATGGGTTCAATTGTTCTGCATTGAACGTCGAATATGGATTGCAACATCGTTAACGAATGCTGCTCATCATTCGATCAGTCGTCAATGAAGTGACATTATTGATAAATGTTGATCATTGTATAATTCGTAGTTACTTATTATTCAATGGGTATCCTTGGTAAATGCTGATCATTTCATCGTTAGCCGCATTTGGGTTCCAATGAACATCTGTGGGAAATGCTGATCTTTCAGTTCATCCGCATTGACTTTCCAATGGACATCATTGGGTAAAGCGGATCATTTCGTTCATCAGCATTTACCTTCCCATGGACACCATTGGGCAATGCTGATCGCTCGATACACCCGCATTGGCTTTCCAATGAGCATCATTGAGTAATGATGATCATTCGATTCATCCGCATTGGCTTTCCAATGAGCATCATTGAGTAATGATGATCATTCGATTCATCCGCATTTGATGTTCAATGGATACCCATTCACTGATCAATGGTCAGCCCTGTACGCCATTGACAAATGCGGAAATCTCAATGGGTCCCCATTCATTGCCCAATGGAGTCGTATGAGGACCATTGGTTGCCATTGGCGATTCAATGGAGTTTTTTACTACGGGATCCCGCACCTTATTTGTAATAAAGTGAAAAATTTCCAATTTAATCAACAAGTTTGAATAATAATCATTATTCAAGTACATTTTCTATTAAATATTGGGTGTCCGGTTTATGCATTAATTTCAAAGGATTTATAAGAGATGGTGCTACACTATAGTACTATACGTAACTGACCATATTGTAACTACTTCATCTTAAAGTCACGTCATCTGGCTTCAGCTTGTAGTATGTGTTGATTTGCCAAAATGTAAACAACATATTTTTTTTTTATCTGCGACTATGTCGAAATACGTGCTAACGAAAGAGGATTTGGGGGGAGTTTTACTGTACTTCTTTAATTCGAAGAATAGTGCTGCTGAAAGTCATCGGTTGCTATTGGAAACTCATGGTGATCATAGTCCATCGATTTGTATCTGTGAGTACTGGTTTCGTCGCTGGTTTCGTCGCCAAGGTAATGTATTTGGTGGGTTCAGAGGGGAGTGATCTACTATAAGCTGCAGAGAATTGGTCAAACAATCGATCGAAGAAAAAACAACTGGAATGAGAGGCTAGGCACGACAAATGGATTTTCCATCATGAAAATGCTCACCACATGCTGCGCAACCCGTTAAAACTTTCTTGGAAAATATCGGATAGAAAGTGTTGCCTTACCCGCCATATAGTCCAGATCTTGCACCATCCGATTACCACTTGTTTCGATCCATGCAGAATGCCCTTTCTGGAATACGCTCCACTTCAGTCGAAGGTATCAAAAATTGGCTCGATTCGTTCTTCGGTTCAAAAAGTAAGAAGTTTTGTTGGGCCGGAATCCATAAATTGCTAGAAAGATGGGGAAAAGTCATAGCTAGCGATGGACAATACTTTGAATGAATTATTCTGTATCCATTTTATTGAGTATAAACGAAAAATGTTAACTTTACCAGTAGACCTTATTTTACCTACGGTATGGTATAGTAGGTAATAAGGGGCTTACGGCTTTAACATACTTGAATAATCAAACTATACTCAATATATTTGGTATTTAAGATCAATAACCACGTGTATGCAGCAATAACACTCATTTAAAAAATGATAAGTCTAAATTGCCTCGCCTGCTAATTGCCTGTCAATGTAGCTCACGGCATAGCACATTGCGTAACGTACAAGTATCACACTGAAATCGTTCATCAAAGATTTTTCCCCATGTCCCAATTACGAACGAAACAATAACTTCGGAAAAATTCCTGTCGAAACCACGGCCATGAAGGAATTAACAAAAAAGTTGAGCTACTCCTATTCGCTCATGAAGTTATCTTTCTCGCCGACGATGTAATTGAGCTACAGAGAAAATTAGATACACTCAACGCCTGTTGTGACCAAAGTAATTTTAAAGTGAATAAAGAACAAAGCAAAATTCTAATATTTCAAAAGCGGGATCGTTGCAAGATGCTACGACAAATAAAATATAAAGGGACTCCGCTTGAGATAGTCCAGAAGTACGTCTATCTTGGAGTCACATTTGTTCGAACTGGATTTCATAATGAAGCGTGTAAAATCCCTCCGACAAAACCAAAAATCGCGATGAGCAGTATCTGGATCCCAATGATAATAGCTACGGTAAAAACTGGAACGCCAGAGTCAAATGATTAAATGCCGTAGTTAACTCAACCCTACTATACGCTGTCAACATTTGAGGGCTATGACATTGCGAAGAACTCGACAAGATTCGACGAAGATTTTATAAAAACTTATTGGCAGTACCGAATTGCACCCCAGGCTACATGCTAAGGATTGAAACAGGCTCGAGCACAGTTACACCCCAAGAGGTCTAAAGAACGCTGAACTTTTTACTAAAAATACTCGTTTTGGCTCCATCCCGGTTCTCAAGAATTTGCCTCGATCGACTGGTAGAGGACTCGACGCCTCGATATGAACAATCGGAAATACAATTGGGTCACATGCCGTCGAAAACTGTTAGACGAGAGGGGCTCATCTCAAATATAGGCAAATATAAACTATAATTCAATCTTAAATAACACCGAGCTGGTGATGGAATCCATAAAACAGAAACAATTCCAAACAGACGCAGTTCGAGTCTTGCTTTCATCTTACAGCCCGTTGTATAAGAACCTCGTTCAGCTCAATGTACTGAAACGCGAATTCTACCCAGACCCAAATATTCCGCATAAGATATCGTTCATAAGATATTAGCAGCTCAAAGCTGTCTCTCTGGGTCAGTCACGACCGCGTTTAGATTTAAAAACATGTACTATAAACTTGAAATCAGCTTGCGGTTCGCAATATGCTAAAACAGAAAACGCTAGAACATTTCCTATTTGAATGTTCATTTTATGATGCCACTAGAATACAGTATTTTCCGATAGTCAATCCTCTTATCGCGCTCGATAACCTTCACTCTTGGAAATTAGACGCATTAATTTTGACTAATTAGCATTGTATCCGAGATCAATAAAAATGACTGGATAATGCTAAACGCCCAACTTTCTTTGTATTAGATGTACATTGACATCGTAACAAATAAATATACTACTACTGGACTGAATAGTAATAACTACTGTAGCACGCACCAAAAAAAAAGGTTTAGTAATATCAACTACCCAGCTGCGATCACGGAAGATTCGTTTGAATCAATCGTCACATATTTGATTTGATTGCCCCGTTGTTGAAATAATAAAACTGGTGTCGGTGTTTCGAATGTGTACTGCATTCACCGCAATCACAACATTGGATCAAAATGATTTCAACCGAGATTGATTCAACAACTTGTTTTCTCATTCAATCGAATATTTAGTCATGTACTGGAAGTAAATAAAATTGTTTTAACTGTGTTTCGTCTCATCAACAAAACCTAGTTCTAATTTGAGCTATTCATCCAATTAAAAAGAATAGTAAATGCTATCAAGTCGATCAAATTATTTGATAAATTTGACTAAATATTTCAATGCGGCCTTAATACAGTTAGTCGATAGTACGTGTAGTAACTACCACGATCTCGGCACTTCGCCGGAGATCCGCAAGGTGGCGACGATCGGTGCGCGCTCTCGCGCCAGCGAGACGGCCACTGAGCACCGATAAGTACCGGTGTATTACCAGCATCGAAGTCCTCAATTAAATTTAAATTGATGGAACATTACCCGCGCTCTGTGGTCGCGCAGTTCTATGGACTAAAGACTACATATTTGAATGAGATCACCATTGCAGTTCAATTTTCACTCAACTGTTCAATCTCACGATTAATTAGTTGAGTAAAAGCCCTCTTAGCTTGAAAGAATATTGCATATCATGAAATGTTTTGTTAATTCAATTGAAATTTTCCAGCTTTATATTGAATGCATTTTTTTCCGGTGAACAACATCTGAATTGCATAGAAAATATAAACTGTTCATTCAACTAAACCATTTGGTCTTACTATCGCATATTGAATGCATTTTACCAAAAATAGCATCAAAACAATGTAATTTTCAATCGAACGGATTCTTTAATCTGTTGGGTCAAGTATATATGTATTTATGGGAATGCAATTTTTGTTTCCATTTTGATACACGTTTTGAGTTAACTGAATTATACATTTCGTTCCCCGCCCGTAACCGCCGGGTAAAGTTAATTCAAGCCAAACTTTTTTCACTTTACCAAACCTTTTTCTCGGTGCGCCAGTAATTTTCACCGGACCGTAATTTTTATTGCGAGCAGCAGCGAATAGTACTGTAACCAGTGCAGTACTATGGAAGTAGTACTGGATACGTAAATAATTATCACGGTTGTTGTCCATGAATTAGTAGGGGAGATCGAGGAGGGTTGTGACAATTTTTACTTCAACGAGCATATCTCAGTCAAAAACAGTCCTACAACTATTGACTTTGCAACTTCATACAGCCTGTTCTATACACTATGTGAAATAAATGTAAAAATAAATAAAAGTAATGAGGGTCATGCGAAAATTGATGAAAACAGAAACAACTCCCCCATGTCACAACTCTCCTAGTATTGAGGTAATTTGTGACAGAGGTTAATGTGACGGCTACGTGTTTGATGGCTATAAAGAAAGAAATTCAATTTAAACGCCACTATGGGTGAATAAAAATGACTGAAAAATATTTTTATATTAATAATACATATGACTTAAATTTTATTGCATTAATCAACCTTTGGTATGTAATTATAACCAACAATAACTTTTTATTTTAACACTAATTAGATTATTTTTATCATCTTTGGCAAATCATAACAACCTTTAATTCTGAATTCTAAAAAATTCTTAAAATTCTGAATATTCTGAGAAAAACACGGAAACTTTCTGCAAATTCTGAAAGGAATAAATAACAAATCGACATACAAAGCCACAATACAAAACAGTATTGCAAGAAAAAATCAAAATAGGAGAGTTGTCACAAGCTGTCAAAACTCTCCTAGGCACAAAAAATCGTGCTTCGTTCCGGATAATAATTCTCAACTTTCAAATTCGCGACGAAACCAAAAAAACACAATGATGCCATGAAACTTGAAGAGTCTATATGCACATTAGAAAAAATATCGCAATAATTCTAACGTAATACCCATCGATTAATAAGATATCGTAAAATTGGTCAAAAACTTACTTTTGGTCATTTTTTGACGCAGACGTCTTAAAACACACAACCGTTTCCTGTGGACCAACGGCGTGAATTACATTCAATGGAGGGTTGACAAATCAGTAAATTAGCGACGTTTCCAGTTTTTAACGGTCGCAGGTGCCTAAAAATAGGCTTTGTCACGACTCTCCTCTATCACAACCCCCGTCGGTCTCCTCTACTGCATTTTTTTTCTGTGTACTCAAAGTACGAAGTGATGATCAATGGTCATTTGATTACGTACGCTTCGAGGATTCTTTTTTCAATTGACTGGAAAACCAACGTCACAATGACACAAATTGGTAATAGATTCCTCGAATTTTCCAATCTGAAAATGTGGATACCCACCTTACCGACTAATGGGTTACCAAGCGTCGTTACTCGTCGGACATTTTATCCTCGACGTTCGTTGCAATTCGTAAATGCCGATGGAACCTTAAATAAACGCTGTTAAAACGAGTAAGAAAGGGGTAAGAAAAAATAAAAATAAAAACCATAACAGTAATCACTCGTCTCGTTTCGCGGCCGCACGGCGCGCTTGCACGTACGGCGAAACTTTGGTAATGAAAGGGTTGAATGTGGCCGCGGCAAAGATGCGACCCCTGGTTGAAGAAAGACGGAGAGAAAGGAACGCGAGAGAAGGAATTGTGGGTGAAAAAAAGGAGGAAAAGAAAAAGACCATCGACAATATGTATATATGGGTGGGTGGTTGAGTTTTGTGTGCGCGTTCCATTTTTTGCGTGAGTGAGAGAGCCCGAGTGATGCTTCTGCTTCGGTTGCTCCTGATGCTGCTCTTGATGCCGCGATCTTCTTACGACGTTTGAAGGTGGGGAAGGGACGAAGAAGAAGGGGGTTAGTTGGGCGCGTGGGGCCACGCGCGTTCCCACGGTTTCGCGAGCCATATCGCCGCGAATGCACCACCAACCAACCTTTTCCCCTTTCGCCCTTCTACGATATTCCTCGCGTTCCTTCGCGCCCGTGCAAGTTTCTCCTCCCCCTTCCCTACGTCGATTCCAGCCGGACCGACGCCCCCGACGTTCATCCCAGTTGCCCCACTCGAATCCTCACCGATGTAACGTATACAAGACGGTATATAAGATGTAACCTTCTTCCTCGTGTACGTCGTTTTCATCCTCCTCCTTTACGCTCCGTGACGAAATACGAGAAAAAAATGGCCCTTCGTTCGGTTCTTCGGCTCTAATGAAATGCGCCATCTCGGATTGAAGGTACTGATTTTAACGCTGATGAAACGTCGTGTGGTAAACAATGCATGTAAATGACAATTGTTTAACGTCAAATTGATCTGGATCTGTCGAGGATTCGTTTATCATCGATTTTAGTTCAGGGCCGTGAAAGATGCATCACAATTTGATAAATTTGTCGACAATTATCACTATTCAAAATGGCGTCAACATTTTTGAAAGAATTATAAATATCCCTCGTTCCTTCAGCGCCCTGTCCCATCCTTTATCAGTAACGTAACAGCAAATTCAAACTTTTTCACGTGTAGGAGAGGCCGCGGAGCTGAAGACAGGGGAGTTACGGAGTTGTGACAATTTCCACTTAAGGCGAGGCTAAATACCGACATTATTACTGAAGCCCTACATTATCGACTCAAAATCGCTGTCCAAACTTTTTCCAATACCGGTGGATGAATATCAATTAAATTTACGAATTAATTATGAATGAATTGCAGAATGCAAATGCGAGACATAAATCAACGTTTTCGTTAATTGCCACTGACTTGTCAGACAGTTTGGATAGAAGTCTGATGAAAGTAATGTTTATGTCATAGGAATTCAACATGGGGCTGCCCTCTTTCGGATTTTTGTGAACTTAATTTCGCCATTTTTTTCGATAAAACACGAAATTTATCAACATTTATCTCGTGATTTGGATTCCAAACTTACGTCGCGGTTTTTTCATAAAACAATGTCAAAGACGTATCGATATTCGTACTTTGGTGTTGGTTATGGAGCCCCACTCTTGGTTTTAGCCGAAATGCCGTAAAAACATTATAATTTAATATTTTCAATTACAGATTTTTGATGATAACCGGATCTGTAATTTTTTCTTTCGTTTTCCGAAATTTTTTTAGTGGGGCTCCATTTGTGCCATAATTCTGATGATACTGTCAAAATTTTATTGATTTTCATCCTTTCGTGCTTGAGCAAGTTTGGAATCCATTTTCGAGGTGCTAATGTCGGTATTTAGCCTCCCCTTAAGGTCAATGCCCCACTACCCGACCACTTGAACCAATATATCAGCAAGTTAAGCGTTCACTTAAGAGAAATCTTAAACTGTGAATTGATTTAATATCCAGGATTCAGAATCTTCGTATACGACACTACTTTTAATAGTTCAAGAATCATCTGTAATTTAATTTTGGATAAATATGACAACACGCGTACTATTCGGGGCACGGAAGTCATTATTTAAGCGGAAGTACTAAGGAATCGCGATATCTTATTGAAGCTATTTCGAAGTGGTTTTTATTGTTTTCGAACTGAGCCTTAGCTGTTTTTATTCGGAAAGATACCACTAATTTGATCATGTTGTCTCAATTAGCCAAAAATGCGTTTTAAGTACTTAATTTTCATGTCCGGTTATTGGTACATACGAAATGTATCTTGTACCGATAACCGACCATGTGTCCGGATATCGGTACTTGCTCGCGACTGTGTTCAGTCCCAGTAACCGGACATACGCGGACATGTATATTATTCGTGCATAACCTCAAAATTTCGGTGACACATTCTCCGAGCAGCGACGCATTTTTCTCAATTCACCCCCTCCCTTCCCCCCACCACAGAGATGAGTGGTCGGTTATAGGGTCATAATGTGTGGTCGGAATTGGGTCATATAGAAAAGCGGGTGGTCGGGTACTGGTACATTTACATTTCTCAGTATTTTCGGTTATTGTGAATAAACGACTAATTATAGCAACAACTATACCCTGTGTTTTGGAAACTAGAGACTTCAAGGTTTCCAATAGTCATAGTTGTTATAGAAAATAGGTTATTTTTGAACGCGAAAAACAAGTTAACTTTTTCGTCGCCTCTTAGATGGTTGGGTATTGGGACACTTACCTTAAACGAGCATATCTCAATAAAAAAAGTCTTGGATCTATTTATTTGGAACTTCACATAGCCTGTTCCATATACTGTATGAAACAATTGTAAAAATAAACAAAAGTAATGAGGAACCATGCCAAAATTGATGAAAACTGAAACAACTCCCCATGTCACAACTTTCCTAGTAGTGAGGTAAGTTGTGACAAAGGTTGAGATAAGCTGTGCCAGCTATGTACTTCAAATTTAATTTAAACACTACTATTGGTGAATAAAAATGTCTTTTCTATTAATAATACATACTACTCAAATTGTATTGCATCAATCAATCTTTGGTATGTAATTGTAACCAATAATAACTTTTTATTTTAACACTAATTAAATTGCTTTTATCACCTTTGGCAGATCATAACAACCTTCAATAACAATCAATGTAACCTTAACAATAATAAAGTTTTTCTTACATATTTATCAGGCATTCTGAAAAAAATTAATAACAAATCAGCATGCAAAGTCACACTACAAAACATTATTGCTAGAAAAAATCAAGATAGGAGAGTTGTGTGAGTCTGTAACAACTCTCCCATCTTGATTTCTTGCCCCTAGGAGAGTTTTGACAGCTTGTCACAACTCTCTTAGGTGTAGAAAATCGTGCTTCGTTCCAAATAATAATACTCAACCTTCAAATACGTGACGAAATAAAAAAAACAAAGTCATGCCATGAAACTTGAAGAGTCTATGCACATTAGAAAAAAGATCGCAATATACCTATCGAGTAACAAAATACCATAAAATTGTTCAAAATCTCACTTCTGGCAATTTTTTCACCGCAGACGTTGTGAAAATACAACCACTTTCCGTAGACCAACGCCGTGACTTACATTTAATGGCAAGTTGACAAATCAATAAATTACATGGAAAAAACGACTTAGTTCATCCAACCAACCGCTAAGTGCTCTGAGCACCACACGAGAAGTTGGTTTCATCAACTAGATAGTTGGTTGGGTCAGCTATTTTTTTTGTTACCACAACTAAGTCGTTCAGTTATTTAGTTGACTTACTTGTGGTAACCAACTATCTAGTTGATCCAACCAACTATCTGGTTGATCCAACCAACTCTCTAGTTGATCCAACCAACTTCTCGTTTGGTGCTCAGAGCACTAAGCGATTGATTGGATCAACTGAGCCGTTTTATCCGTGTAGCGACGTTTCCAGTTTTAAACGGTCGCAGGTGCCTATAAATCGACTCAGTCATAACTCTCCCCTGCCACACCCCTCCTCGATCTCCCCTACTCTTAATTTTCGGGAAAACGCAAGGACATCTCTAACATTTTGCACTTTCCCAAAACATCGAAAGACCCACGAAGAATTCTCGTTTTACCGTTTTCTTACCGACTGAGAGGTTCTCGAACCCTCTTAATAGAGTTTAAGGTTCGTAATTACGCCCCATAACCTCGAAAATTCGACTTAACCGGGGCTCTAAATTTCCAAGCTCCGTTCTCGTCTTTCTTCCTCTGCATCTTTCTCCTCGCCGGTTTCGTTGCTCCTCCGAGGTCTCTGCAGTAAGGCTTGCGCACGGTTGGCGGCGCTGGTGACCTTTGACCCCCCATTACCCGGTACCGGGACTCTCTCGACTGACGCGACTCCTACGGATACATAAATATACCCAAGGCAAGCTGCTGGGGCCGGCACAAGCTTCGCTTCGCCCCCGCCCGTGTGCTCCTCGCGAGCAACAAACGCTTTTACCATATACTGGCATCAGCGAGACGCCATGTCCTGTGTATGTATATGTGTACGAAGAGCTTATCATATTCTCTACCTCAGGATCCTCTTGCGCGCATTTAGGCTTTGCCAATACCGTATACAACGTATATATATATATATATGTATATACAATATACATATCCTTGCAAGGCGCCCATGAAGAGTGGCCAGGACTATGAGAGGGACTCTCTTGAATCTCATACACAGCTCATCTCTTCGTGCACCCGGCGTGTGGGGCCCTCTCTGTGAGCCCCCGAGGGTTTCAATGCGCCTCAAGTTTCTGGTGTATAGTATGCCCCTTACTCTCTGTCCCTCTTCCTCTCTCTCGTACCCCTTGGCCCTCTTGAGGAGGAAGAGGCGTGAGATCGTCGAGGCCCAAGCTAGGATATGCACATCCCCCTTCTCCATGCATCCGCCGATATATATGCGATGAACAGAAAGCACCCATGACTCACTCACGAAGCTGGAAAGTTCCAGCGATGACAGCCAATTAAGCAACGCAATGCTGATGAAGCATTTCTTCCCCAACGGCCACGTGTGTTGTTGTCTTGACTCTCTTTTCACCGCGAGCAAAGCGTATGAACGTTGAATATGTACATACATCCTTCTCGTAGAGTGTGAATAGCCGAGAGGATAGCTTGCATTATTTAATTATATCGATATCCTCGGTACGTGACGAGGTATCAAGTTTTTCACCTTTAATCAGCCGTCATCTCTTTGTCCCTTGATTCAATGTCACTGTGGCGATTTGTGTTTCTCAGGGTCTCACCGAGCTACGGATGTGAGAAATGAGTTTTTCTTTCTTCTGATCGCACAGCGAGTTTTTAGCTTCGCTCAGTCATTAACTTCTTCTGTCTACCCACATAGCACAAAAGTCAGAAATACTTTCTCGCGAACTCTTTTTCAAGACTGATTCTAGAGCAACATATATATGATATCTCGCAGACGTTAGTCCGAAGAAGTCTGAAATAAGAATAACTTAAGAAGAGTGTAAAAAGGGCAACATAACCTCAAAATTTTGTTAACGCTTTTTTCTGGGAGATGGCTTGATGAAATGAAAAAAAGATTAGTGGGGTCGCCTGCGTAATTAATGTGTAGGAGGAAGTCCCCCAGTACCGGACACTTAAGGTGATTCATTAATAAAACTATTATATATATATAAGAACTTCGATTTTTTATATTTTTTTCACAAACTTTGGAGTATTCTTCGGTGTGTTAATGATAATACAGATTTTTAAAAAACGTAAAACTAAGAAAAATATATTTTTGAATTTAACAGTTAAAATGGTCGAGTCCGAAAAGTGGCGTCTAGTACCGGACACTATGAATATTATTTGAAAAAATGGATTAAAAATGATTAAATTTTGTAATGATCGCGAATATATTCATCGGAACACTCGATGAATATTTTTCAATAAAAATACTCCATTTTTCAAAATTGTTTGTGGAATTTTTTTTTTTACTGGCGGAAGTGAAATGGATCGCCTCATATACAATTTAATTTGCCGTAAACAACAAAATATTTGTTGAACTCAAAATTAGTTCAGGGTTGCATATGCGGCTTTCTATGACTTTAGCTACGTTTTTGCAATTCTCATCGATATTTTTTATAATTAGCGATATGTTAGTACAACTCGAAAATGTTTTTTTTTTCATATCTAGAAGTTTAGAAAGTGTAAGTCAGACAAAAAAAATGCTGTCCAAAGAATTTTATTTCAATCAACTATGGGATACAAGAAAAATTGAATTTGGAATCCGGAATATCTGCGCACGCCTTATGAGCCCATTGCTTACAATTGCCGCACTGGATCCAGTCATTATTGTCATCGAGGCTTTTTTCATATTTTCCTCGGGCCATTTTCCTTTCGTCATTATTTTTAACTGATTTGTCACAGTGGAATGCCACCACAACAAAAACAACATGTTTTACATAAATATTCCAATAACGAAAAAAAATGGCGTCCGGTACTGGAGAAAAATCGAGTGTCTAGTACCAGGGATTCAACATGCAAGATTAAATAACAAAATGCGTTGCAGTTTCACAAACATTTTGAAATTCAACCTTCATTATTTGAAAGAATACTTACCAAAAAGCATCTCAAGCTAAAAAACGAAGCCGCAAAACCCCTATTTTTTAAACAATGAATATGTGAAAATTACGGCTGACCCGAAATATTAATCGGCTCCAACGAAAATCAACTCTCGACAACGTGCGCATGCGCACTGCGGCTAGCTCTCTATCGCCACCGTTACCACTGTGGCCACTGTTCGAACTACGCACGAGAACTATTGTCGTTGCTCTCTAGTTTGGCTTATATCAACAGTGTCCGGTACTAGGTGCCGTCCGGCGTTAGGGGACTTCCCCCTACAGGTGGCCCCACTAAACATTCTTTTTTTATTCCATCAAGGTCATCTCCGAGAAACATGTGTTCAAAGTTTTAGCTCTATCTCTCTCGCACTCACGAGAGCGGAAAGGCGGGGGAGGGGCTTTACCCTCCCCTTAAGAGATCTTCGGAATGAATATTAAAAAGTTATTAGAAATCGCATATCCAGATGAACTTACGTGATAATATTTGTTCGGATACATATCGGAACCGTTTAAATTCTGGGATTTCACGACTGATATATCATATAAGTAAAAAGAATTCATAAGAAGTCTGGAGCGTAATAGGTAGCGTGTTAGGTTCGTAAGTAGGATAGATAGGCAAGTCGCAGGTTCGAATCCCCGTGGAGGCAGATGAAATTGAAATGATGAAATTGCGTTTTTTTCTAATTTTTTTCAATACAGTCGGTCCAGTAACTATGTAAATGAATAAAAATACGTATTAAAAAATTTTGCAAACGATAGAAATGGGAAAAAAATTAATTTTTAATAATTTTAGAGGAACCCTTAAAAAGTTATCTTGACGATGTCTTGTGAAGAAATCTCGAAATAGTAGTCTTTATGATATCTTTTTTGAGAAGTCTGAAAAAGTTATCTTCAAGACAACTTTTCACAGATATCAAATTATCCCTCAAAGTGGCGCATTCGACTACTTTCGGAACTCATTAAGATGTCGTTCGGAAAATGTATTCGGATGTCCAAATCTTACATAAGAAATCTACAGCGATTCTTTCAGACGTCATATTGCTGTGTGGGTAGCGAGGAGACCGAACATTGGGGTGGGGGTCGAAAAACCTAAAGATCAAAAATCATAATGACCGAAATTAAGAAAATCGGATACCCGAATACCATTATCGACGAACAGTCTATCAATCATAATTTAAAATTCCCAAAAGACTATAATGTTGGGTAAGGGTCGAAGAGTCGACTAACAAATATTTCGAACGGCCGAAATCCCGAATTTTACGATTACGAGCGTTAGAATAATGAAGCGCCGAAATCCCGATCGCCAGAAAAGAGAAAGTCGAGAGAGCCGCCCCATGCGTAAGAGAGAGAGGAGGCGCATCTCTCTCTCTCTTACGCATGGGGCGGCTCTCTCCGCTTTCGCTTTTCTGGCGTTCGGGATTTCGGCGCTTCGTTATTGGAGCGCTCGAAATCGTGAAATGCGGGATTTCGGCCGTTCGAAATATTGGTTAGTCGACTCTTCGACCCCCACCCTATCTCATTTCCAAACAGGCATTATCACGATGGAGAAAAATTTCGAACATCAATCTATCGATACTAAAAGATCAGATAGTTCAAAATACAGATATTGAAAATCCCGAAATATAATCCCAATAAATGCCACCAGAAATGATCGTCCATTTCTGGTGGCTACAATTTGATCAGTCGTCGTTTTGATCAGTCGGTATTTTGACCATTCGATATTTTGAACATTCGGTATTTTGACCATTCGCTATCCCAGTAATTTTGTACTTTCAGTTCGGTATTTAAATTTTCGCAATTTTGACATATGTTAGAATGACTTCTCCGATTCATTTAGTTTATGGAATTTGAACAATGCGCCTTATTGGCTCTTCGACAATACATTTAACCTACATTTTATTTATCCAGTAGTTGAGACTTTCATACATTCATTTTCTGCATTTTTCGATCTCTCCTTTATTAAGCTTTTATATAATGCACGTGCGAATTATTAATTTTTGGAATACATAAATTTCTAAATTTCGGTCATTATGAATTTTGATCTTAAGGTTTTTTGACTCCCACCCGAACATTGCACTTGCATTTGAACCGTGCAAATCGATGTACGGAGAAAACCGATGGATATGGCGAAAAAAATTTAAATGAAAAAATGTTTCTCCACTTTTAACCCTCACTTGACACACTGGGGTACAAAACACCCCAGGCCTAGATTTCCTTAATTTCAAGTACCTAAATTTAAAAAATTTGGCCCATAGCGATATCTATCATTAGTTCAAGGATGCCACTACTCGTTCAAGTTTATGATACAAATGATACAAATTAAAGCACACCCCAAAGCAATCAATTTTAGAACCGACATCGACAAACTAAGCAGCATATATAATTCAATAATTTAATAATACTCAAAATAATGACGGGAAAACCTCAAATTACCATCCATCAATTGAAAATTCATTACCAAATCTAACAGTTATCAATTTAAACCCGATCCAAAACCGGTTAACATAACCAGTCCGGCAAGAAAAATCACTAACGGCAAACTTCCCCAACCATGAAAAACCACCCCCACTTTTCAATACTCAATCACACTACCCCATTAATATAAATACCTCCTCACTCGCCACAATACTCAGTCGCTACTTAGCTCTCGAATCGCCATGTAATGAAAACTGTTAATTTTGATCACAAATGAATCTTGGAAATTATCAAACATGAAATTCATAGGTAAATAACACATACACAAAAGTCTCACAAAAAAAAAAAAAAAAAAAAAAAAAAAAAAAAAAAAACATAAACTAAGCAATAAAATATCCCTCTCACAGACACCAAGGATCACAAAAAAATGACCCGTCTTTATACAATAAATTCATAATGAATATTATCCAAGATTCATTAAATGACCAAAAAAAATTACCCGTACAAATTCAGGTCAGTCAGGACACATAACATTTAAGCCTATAATGTAAAACATATCATACAAAATAAGACAAAAAAGAATGTAATTTTAGAAATAATAAATCTGAAGAGGATCCGAATTAGGATCGAAACGTTATACCAAAAAAATTGTCCACTGTCATTTGGACCCACTGGCCGAATCGCAGCCGATTCTTCCTTCACTATTGTCTCTCTACGGCCGCATACCTAAATCATCACTAAGACATTAAGATTTTATGTAGTAGCCATCCAAAGTCGAGTGGTCTCGCCTGTAGTCAAGAGCGAAAATTTTGTGCGAATTTTTTTCCTGTTATATTTCGACTTCAGAGTGAAGAACATGGGAAGTGTACAATGTTATATTATATCTAGTTTTTTTTAAATGCTATATTACAAGATATGTTTGGTTCGAATTTTTTTTTTGTCAAACTTCTCTCTTAATTTTGCAGAATAAATACCTTTTTTCTAAAGCCCACCAAGCTGCTTTCTTTTTCTTGTAGTGCTATATATTAAGCAAACCCAGTTAAATTTCAAGCCATTTTTGTTGAAAAATAAAAAAGTTATGATTTTTTTTCAATTTTTTTGGATATAAAAATTTTTTTATCATATTTAACTTAGATATTTTACTGTAAATCCTGTGTAACTTTGGGAAGTAACCTCTTAAGAAGTTCTAAACAAATTTGCAAGTTAAAATATTAAATGGTATAGTTTTTATAAGAATTTTTGTCGCTGGGGTACAATCCCAGTGTGTCGAGTATAGGTTATTCTGCAGAAGTGTGTCAAGTAAGGGTTAAACAAGAATATTGATCTGCATATGTTGTATTGCATCTTCATTGTTTATGGCGATACAGGCCGGTAAACAACCTCACAGCCTCAATTTCGTTTGACATAAGTACATCTTTTCAAGGTGTTTTTAAAACCACATGGGACAAGCTATGGAGACGGAATAAAATTTATGTAAAACCATAAAATGCGACCATAAAATACAGACCATCGAGCAAAAAAATTAATATGTGGCTGAAGCACACTCGACCGATTTTTCTCATAAAATTTCTTCTAAAAAAAGGAGCAAGCTCTACATAGTTCCAATCGAAAGAATAATTTTTTAAATTAATTAATGACATGCTCAAGAAACTAATTAATTAAATTAATTAATTAAATGAGCACGAAATTAACTAATTACATTAAATTAATTAATGACATGCACAAAAAAAATAATTAATTTAATTTAATTAATTGATGGCTTGCGAAATTAATTACATACGGGAAAAATTTGATAGACCAGATCGATCGGGATTTATGAGGGGGAAAAATATCGCCATTATGGTTCGAATTATGCCAATTTAGAGGCAAACTTATTGTAGCCGATATGTGGCATACCGTGCATTCAATGAATATTATGATTCTTCTTTATAATATTAAGGGGGAAAGCCAAACAGCCATCTTTCAAAATTATTTTTTTAAATAAAATTTTTACGAAAAATCGAAAGTTTTTAATCAAGAGTAAACTTACGGATTTATAAACCTTATCTGTCACTCGATTCAGTCCGATAAAAACACTTTTGTAGCCTTAACGAGAGAAAAAATGGTCAATGTTTGAGAATTCCTTTCACAGACATAACTAATTATTAAAGGATCGGGTTATTGTTATTTTATTAAGTATATTTTCAACTTATTTCATTCCAATTTTCATTGAAAAATCTTAAATCAGCGATGTTAATATTATCTCGACGACAAAAAAATTTCCTCTCCATTGTCACATTGATATTATGGTAAAGGTTTATCTAAAAATTAAATATAAATATCTATATATATGAATGTATTTGCTGTTATGAAGAGCCATTTTTTTTACGTTGATTATTTTCAAAATGGTGACGAATTAAAATTTTTTGAAATCCGCTATGATAAAAAAATTTAAATATGAAAAAAAATGAAAAAATTACAACTTTTACGAAAAAAAACATAACTTTTTTATATCTGGACAAAATGGTTAAAAATTTAACTGAGTTTGTTTAAAATATATAGCACTGCAAGAAAAAATAGCAGTAGTGAAATAATATAATAGGAAAGAAATTCGCACGAAATTTTCGCACTCGACCTTTCTTGACACACTGGGGTACAGGTCAGACCACTCAACTTTGGACGGCTACTATATAAGAGCTCATTGTCTTAGGGTGATGAAATAAGGTGGAAGGAGTAGTGGCATCCTTGAATTAATGACAGATGTTGCTATAGGTCCCATTTTTAAAAATTTAGGTACGTAAAAATTGAGGAAATTTAGGCCTGGGATGTTTTGTACCCCAGTGAGTCAAGTAAGAGTTAAATAACAATTTTGTGTATCAGATAGTTCGATCATGGGAAAAATTTATTTTTCATTCTTGATGGCAAAATTATGTATAGAAATGATCAGAGTTCTATTCGCAGGGGCGGGGTCAAAGAGTCGACTAACCAATATTTCGAACGGCCGAAATCCCGAATTTCACGATTACGAGCGTTCGAATAACGAAGCACCGAAATCCCGAACGCCAGAAAAGCGACAGCGGAGAGAGCCGCCCCATACGTAAGAGAGAGAGAGATGCGCCTCCTCTCTCTCTTACGCATGGGGCGGCTCTCTCGACTTTCTCTTTTCTGGCGATCGGGATTTCGGCGCTTCGTTATTCTAACGCTCGTAATCGTAAAATTCGGGATTTCGGCCGTTCGAAATATTGGTTAGTCGACCCTTCGACCCCGCCCCTATTCGCAGACATTTTTTTCTACGACGAGATAAATTTTTCCATTCTTATGCAAGAAAAAAGTTACATTTTCTGCGATACGTTCTGCTGGGGATTCTTATTGATATCTTGTGTTCAGCAATCTGACAAGCTTCAAGGAACTTCATTCAACGTTTATACGATTCAACTTTAACCAACTTTGTTACACTGTGGCAAATTGGATGCTCGATTTGCCCAAATTTCGTTTCACGATTGATTGTCACAGCAGCGTTTTGCACTTCTCTCAATCTTGTCAAAGTAAAAGATACGAATGTTTGCTTTTTCTCAATCGTAAATCAACCTTTCAGCCCAAAACTATCACTGCACTGAAAGAAATATTATTGCACTATTTGGTTTTTCGCGTAACGAAAATTACAATAAAATATAGCAGTTTAGGGACAATCGAGGTACAGTTGAAAAAAGTACAATAGTGAGTAACGAAATACAGAGCTTGATATATTCTGTTGCAATAACTCATAAGAATGTTGGAGTTTTACCTAAAATAATAACAGTATTTCTAAGTCTGTATATCATAATTTGCTATGGTCTCGGATACCGAAAATTACAATAGTGCTTTACAAATAGCGAAATAAAATATTTCACGTTTTGGTCAACTTATAGCAATCGTTCTGAGCTCGAATAGCAAAAATTACAATAATGCTTTACAAATACATAGCGAAATAAAATATTTCACGTTTTGGTCAACTTATAGCAATCATTTTGAGCTCGAATAGCAAAAATTAGAATAGTGCTTTGCAATGAGTAAAATAAGATCTTGCGGGGTTTGGTATCAGGGCATTGCAATCTCTCTAAACCAATATTCCTAAAATGACATTCGTTCCGGGAGGCTCATAGCTACGGCTATGAGCCTCCCGGCTTTTACGTAACTAATTAACCATGAGATTAATCCGGTGTACTTAACTAATTAACCATGAGATTAATCAGTTTTTACTTAACTAATTAATCATGATATTAATCAGTTAAGCGAAAGCTTTATTTATTTATCCTCGCTCCCATAAAGAGCACGAGCACCACCGACGTGCAATGGTGATTTGATTTAAATATGTAGTCTTTGGTTCATAGGGCTGCGCGACTACAGAGCGCGGGTAACGTTCCAACAATTTAATGTTAATTGAGGACCCCGTATACCGGACTTTATCGGTGCTCGGTGACCCTTTCGCTGGCGCGAGAGCGCGCGTCTACCGTCGTCACCTAGCGGATCTCGGGCGAAGTGATGAGATCGTGGCAGGCCCCAGGTCGTCCCGTTATAATATATATCTATATATAAATACATAAAATTTTCCTCGGCTGAACTCGGGTCAGCTCGAGAACATTTGGCAACTTTTGCAATAGTGTTTTACGATTTTCCTGACGTCCGCGTTACAAAAGGTACAAGTACTTCTCATTTGAATGTGCCTTCTTATTGAGAATAGTAAATTTTTATATATTCATTGCAACTTATATTATTTTACATAAAAATTTTTGAAATTATCCTAGCAAAATTTCTAAAGAATCACTAGCATTATTTACAATTTCAATTCTCCAAGAGAAGAATAGCAATGTTTCCGAAATTCACATAGTAATTCTTGCTTTTCAAGATAATATTAATACATATAGAGATAATGTCCTATTATTATAGGAACGTTTACGATTGTACTTTGTTTGTCCCTAGATTGCTATATTTTATTGTACTTTTCGTTGCGCGAAAAACCAAATAGTGCAATAAAATTTCTTTCAGTGTGACTCAGTCTTTCTGTCTACAACTGCCAGACTCTAGCTCTCACAGTCAACGTTCCATTGACTTTAATCAACTCTGTTAAACTGTGGCAATATAGACCAAGTTTTGATTAGACGGAATCGTACGCAACTTACTAATTGACCGGATAATGTTCAAATTGCTTCTGACAAATGACATCAAGACTAGCTCTTGATTCTCGAATGGTAGCCGCAAAGTACAAGGTTCCGGGGATTGCCTTATTGTTTCGGAGGTTTCGTTATTCGTTCCCAGGACAAAGTAACCATCTCGGTCGTTAGAGTACCATAATGGCGTCTGAATGGTTCCCCGCGCTCGGTTTTCACGGAAGAGAAACGATACTCTCAGGACGCTCTGTCAGGAGCAAATTCTTTCGTGGCCCCCCGAGAGAGACGACTCGTTTGAGGCTTTGAACCCGGTTGTTGGCTTCGCCCGGGCTGGGTTGTTGCGTTTGGGAAAAAGTATATAACGAGAGCAAGAAAGAGACCAGGATGAGTGGGGCTATACGAGACGTTCGCGATGGTGGTAGAAGGTAGTCAAGGGTTTTTTTGGCGAACGATTAGGGGTTTCACGTCGAGAAAGGTGAAACTGCTGCTGATGCTGCCGTTGCTGCTGCTGTTGGGGCAGAAGCACCGCCGGCGAGTCCGGTGAGTTGATCCTCACGTACCTACTGCTTCTTCGTCAGTCGGGTGCGAGTCGAGGAGGCGATATACGTGAACTGGCGCCTCCTCGGGGGCCCCAAAGCACGTTGGGTTCCTCCCAGCGAGCCGTGAAACATATCTGCCACTCATTCCCAGGAGCAAAAGCGAAATACAACCGGCAGAAAGAATCGGTCAAGAGCAACTCAGCAGAACAAGAGCAAAGCTAACTGAGGTCACTTGGCGCTGCTCTTCCCGTCTCATGGGAGGGCCCCGGGGCGCCGCTCCTTCTCTCGGCTATAATACTCTACCCTCCTTCGACCCAACCCAAGATATCCATGAAAAAAACAGTTTTACCAAGTTTATACTTAAAAATGCCCGAGGCCCCGAAGCGCGAGCAACCAGAGTGTGTTGAACCCCGAGGGAGGCGCTCACCGCACTTTTTATGACCCTTGCCCAGCTCCGAGACTTTTTGGCTTGGGGGTAATATCTTTACCGACAGATCGTAAGCTTTTGTCTTTCAATGCTGGACCGATGGATGTTGAAGTGGGAGATAGTGAATTATAAATCCGTATTGGATGGATTAAACAAGGTTTCATGCAGTAAAGTCATTTCCTCTGGAATTTTGATGCGTTTGTCTGGAGACTGAGAATCTGAAAATAATAGTTGAGGGTTATTTTGCTTCCTTGTAAAGGAAGCTTCTTTATCGTAAAATTTTATTCTCCGAGGTTTTATATCAACAATCTACCAAAGCGTCGAGAAATCACATTTGAAAAATGTCTGCAGATGGTGCGTGTGAGTATTTATGATACCAAATTCTAATTGATATATCTAGGGACTGTCTAAGCAAGTAGACAATCCATCTACCTTGACAAAGGGCAAAATTTGCCGAAATTGCACGAGAATCGTCAATTCCGCTGAATTGTTTTTTGCAAAATTACAAAAGTTAGAGCTCCTAGCTTTGGTAATTTTGCAGTTATCTAATTTTTTTAAATGCAAACTCTTGGTTAACATTAAATTTCGGAAATTAACACTTTCGTGGTTTGTTTCGAAAAAATCTTGAAAGTTTCAAAAAATGCTCATGTGCGGTCGAACCCTTATAATTCTTAATTATAAATCTTTCTTTGTTACAAATACATCAAGTATAACGATTAGGATTAAATTTGGAAAGGATCGTTAAATAGTTTTAGTTTCGAAAAATATTATAATTATCAAGGAACCCTTTTAAATGCTTCAACTTCCATAATTTTTTACTCAACGAGATAAAATTGTATGCACAAATGTATTCTATGACAGAGGGTTTATATTGGAATTGAAAAAAATCACATGCAGCGGGTTCTCTCCGTCCTTCCAACGTCCTTATGAGAAAACTGTGATCTACTCATTACAGAGAAGCTCAAAGAATCTCTCATAGAGGAGGCTGAGCGAATACATCGGACTGTCGGTATAACGAACAAAACGAGGGGTTTGTTCGTTATAGCAAGCGGCATACATATAGATTAGGGTGGTTCTTATTTGGGGTATGTTGTTTTTCATTTTGACGATAGTCCTTGATCGGTTTTAAATAAATAAATAGAAACTCAGTCAAAATTTCCGCTCGATATCTCAATTTTAACCTGGCCCGAAGAGGTCAAAGTTTTAAAGGGCAAATACGTGTATTTTTTTCCCAGTCCGAACATTTTTTCGACTTATTAAATATTGATATATAAATTTGAAACTTGGTAGTAGTCTGTCAAATTTTTCATCCTCGATTTTGGATATACATTCCCGCTCAGAAGTTTAGATATATTTGTCGATATTTCTTGCTGCACTAGAAGTTGCATAACTCCGTCAAAAAAAAAGATAATCAAATTTTTGAAAAAGCATTTTGACGGGAAGAATTTTAGCTTCATTTTACATTTTTTAAATATTTTTTATGATTTTTTTTCGACCCACTACGCACTTTTGAATATGACCGTTTTTTGGTCTTTTTTCGACCATCGCGAATTGGGCGCATAACTCGAGGACATTTTTTTTTGTCTTTTTTATCTACGGTACATTCGAAAGGGTTAGTAGACACTCCATTTTTGTCTCTTAAAAATTTTCGTACGATTTTTTCTCGCAAGGTTATTTCACTTTTGGCTGAAAAAAACAAATTTCGAAAGATGCAACATAACTCAAAAACTATAGGGTTGAAGAAAAAATAACAAGTATGAAAAAAGTAACGTTGGTATACACGGAATCGCCTGGAATTATTTCAGAATTTTCTTGTGAACATTTTTTTCTCTACTATTTTCGCTCGAAACTCAATAGTGATGTCCCAGAGAAAAATTCTATCTGAAATTTCCGTACTTTGTGATACAATAAAAATCTGAAAAAAATCAGCAACATTGAGCATGCTATGAACAACAATTATCAATGATAATATTGCTCGAAGGTTATTAATAAATTGTTTAAACAATTTTTGGGCAATATTATTGTTGATGAACAATGATCAATAATTATTATTGATAATGGTTATTCATAGCATGGCAAATGTTACTGAATATTTTCAGATTTTTATTGTATTACAATGTACGGAATTTTCAAGCAGATACAATTTTTCTCTCGGACGTTACTATCGAGTTTCGAGCAAAAATAGTAAAAAAAAAAAAATTTCATAGGAAAATTCTGAAATAATTCCAGGCGACTCCGTGTATACCTGCGCTACTTTTCTCATACCTGACAATTTCTTTTTAACCCTATAGTTTTTGAGTTATGTTACAATTTCGAAATTTGTCTTTTTCAGCCAAAAGTGAAATAACCTTGCGAGAAAAAATAGTACGAAAATTTTTAAAAGACAAAAATGGAGTGTCTGCTAACCCTTTCCAATGTATCGTAGATAAAAAAGACAAAAAAAATGTCCTCGAGTTATGCGCCCAATTCGCGATGGTCGAAAAAAGACCAAAAAACGGTCATATTCAAAAGTGCATAGCGGGTAGAAAAAAAATCATAAAAAACATTTTAAAAATGGAAAACGAAGCTGAAATTCTTCCCGTCAAAACACTTTTTTAAAAATTTGATTATCTTTTTTTTTTACGGAGTTATGCAACTTCTAGTGCAGTAAGAAATATCGACAAATGTATCCAAACTTTTGAGCGGGAATGTATATCCAAAATCGAGGATGAAAAATTTGACAGACTACTACAATTATACCTCATACTATGAGGAATATATGTGCCAAGTTTCAAATTTTTATATCAATATTTATTAAGACGAAAAAATGTTCAGATCATTGACTGGAAAAAATACACGTATTTCCCCTTTAAAACTTTGACCTCTGTCGGGGCCAGGTTAAAATTGAGATATCGAGCAGAAATTTGGACTGAGTTTCTATTTATTTATTTAAAACCGATTAAGGACTATCGTCAAAAGAAAAAACAACACACTCCAAATAAGAACCACCCTAATATAGATATAGTGCTCCTAACTCGAGACGTTTGGAACAGAGCCCTAGGGGAGTGGGGCCCCTTCAAAAAAATTGGTAAAACATTTTTTTTTTTTTTTTATCAAATTATCACAAATTTGATGTATTGACTCATTTTTAGGCCGATCTGCGATACCTGGGGTATAATGGATCACCCTAAAAAATTACCGTAAAACGGGGCTACTTTGACTTTGGGGGTAACTTTGTAGGTTTTTGGAGCTACTTTGAACGATCAGCAAAGTACGGTAAAAACGTGTGCGTAGTGAATCTTCGCGACCTTGTAGGGTGGGAGGAGGTGCGGGGAGTGGTCAGAAGAGGAAAGAAAGTCATTCATAAATCAGGTGCACAGATATGTGTAACAAGCCAAGATGTCCGAACAATCGATGATGCCATTCGCAAGAAGGGAATAAAGAAGGGCAAGAAGAACGACTCCAGCCTCTTACATGTGTAAGGCCCGAATTTAAAGTCATAAGTCCTACCTTAAGATCGAACTTTCCATGAAACTCGTGTTGGAATTTAAGATTTTGCACTTAAGTTCCAATTTAAGTTTGAACTTGAGATCGATCTGAAGTTTGCACTAAAGTTTGAACACAAGTATGAACTTATAATGATACTTAAGTTAGATTTTAAGTTTCAACATGAGTCTAATTTTTTATCTCAAGTTTGATCTTAAGAACGTAAAACTCGGGCTTAAGTATTTGGTATTTTTATGTAAAACAATTCTTCAATAAAAATGACGATTGTCGAAAATCGTTTTTTTAAATTTAATTTTATGGATAATGTGAAATGTATAAAATATTGTTTTTTATCAAAATTATGTCAAAGCTGCATTCACGCTTTGGATCTTTGACATAAGTTGTATTTCAATGCCTCTCCAAAGAAGGAAGAGGCATTGAAAAAGTAACCCTACACTAAAAGTCAAAGTAACCCCACACTCAGGGTTACTTTGACTTTTTTCTAAAAACATATATAAAATTGTGGGGGCCTGGTGGGGCTTGCTATTGCTATACATTTTATAGCCAAAGGACACATTGTTCTGTTCGAGCAAAAAAATAATAATTCTGGATGTTAAAAAAAAGTTACGAGCAAAAAACTTGCGAAACACGAACAAAGTAGCCCCGTGTTACGGTAGGTCAGAAAATTTTAGTTTTTCTTCAAATTATGATGAATTTGATGTATTCATCCGCTTTAAGGCCGATGCACTACATCAGAGGTGAAATGGACAATTGAAAATAAAAACATTTTTAACGTTGAAAACAAACTTTTAAGATTTAAAAAAAACTATCGTTTCTCAGAAAGGGCCCATCGTGCCCCAGAATTTTTTTTATTTTAGTTCCGGCAAAATGTCGGTGAATTCGTTCAAGATAGAAAAAAAGTAAACTGATTTGATGGTTGAAAGCCACAAGAAGTATTAACCGATTTAGGGAAGGCTAAATACCGACATTAGCACCTCGAAAATGGATTCCAAACTTGCTCAAGCACGAAAGGATGAAAATCAATAAAATTTTGACAGTGTCATCAGAATTATGGCACAAATGGAGCCACACTAAATTTTTTTCGGAAAACGAAAGAAAAAATTACAGATCCGGTTATCATCAAAAATCTGTAATTGAAAATATTAAATTATAATGTTTTTACGGCATTTCGGCTAAAACCAAGAGTGGGGCTCCATAACCAACACCAAAGTACGAATATCGATACGTCTTTGACATTATTTTATGAAAAAACCGCGACGTAAGTTTGGAATCCAAATCACGTGATAAATGTTGATAAATTTCGTGTTTTATCGAAAAAAATGGCGAAATTAAGTTCACAAAAATCCGAAAGAGGGCAGCCCCATATTGAATTCCTATGAAATAAACATTACTTTCATCAGACTTCTATCCAAACTGTCTGACAAGTCAGTGGCAATTAACGAAAACGTTGATTTATGTCTCGCATTTGCATTCTGCAATTCATTCATCATTAATTCGTAAATTTAATTGATATTCATCCACCGGTATTGGAAAAAGTTTGGACAGCGATTTTGAGTCGATAATGTAGGGCTTCAGTAATAATGTTGGTATTTAGCCTCGCCTTAAGGGGGGCCGACGTGTCCTACCCTCCCCTATGTAAAACCTTGCTGGGCCCCAAATGATACAAGGTAAACACCACACATACAATGCAACCACATACACGAAACAGAACGCGTCAAGCCTCGGTCGCAACATTTATTCGTTATACTGAGAACCGTTATACCGGGAGTTCAGTCTACAGCAAAAAAAATTGCCATGGGCGAATTTTGGATTTGTGCAATTCTTGTTTTGCTGCAATATTGATCATGCGATTTCATTTCACTGTTTTGTTCTGTCTGTCCACGAATTAATTATGCCGACTCCATCTACGATGGCAGCGCCTTTTGCCTCCACGCGCATTGGGTGAATTTTTGTCTGCACTCTTCTTTGGAACAAAACGATATATGGACTGCATATAAACCATATATTTTAATCCCACCCGTTTTTACATCTCGATTAACGTAAAAATACGACTTTTGCTGGTTAAGTTGAAACGATGGGGAACGACGAACTGATGGAATTTCTGGTATCGTACATGGTCGTAAAAGCACGAAGGAAACGAGCGTGTGGCACCGCATTCGACTTGGACTTTCTCTCTCTTTCTCTCTTTTACCCCCTTCGTCATATCTCGGCTTAAAGTGGGCTCGCACGTACGTTAAAATACAGAAAGTCCTTTTCGTCTCTCTCTCTCTCTCTCTCTTTCTCTCTCTTTCTCTCTCTCTCTCTCTGTCTCTCTCTCTCTTTCTCTCACGTTGCTGCGGTATAATAACGACGAGCGAAAATGTTATTAGCCCCAGCACGTACTCTTTCTCTCTTTCTCGATGTTCTATAGTTGCGGAGGTGGACGAGATGTACCGCTGTGTGCTTGTGCTCCTGCTGCTCGAGAGAATGAGAGAGAGTAAGAAAAAGAGAGAGGGAGAGGGAGAGAGAGAGAGAGAGAGAGAGAGAAAGAGAGAGACAGAGAGAGAGAGAGAGAGAGAGAGAGCGAGAGAGAGCTCTGTGTGTTCACCGAGATAATTAACGCATCAACTTGTGAAACGTGTACTCCTTATCGAGAAAGGGAGAGAACTCTCATGCCGCTTAATTATGTACACGACTTGTCGCTACTACCAGCTATCCCGTCGTCCAGCCTTGTCAGGAATTAGCGGATTATACACATAGATATATATATAGATATATAGACATATATACATATATATATATATTTATACGTCGCTTGTAGAGAATTTTATTGGAATGACTAGATCGTTGAATTACTAATGAAATTGTTAATTGGAATGAATTAACGACGGTGAGGACGAAATCAGTGCCAATTTAGCCGAGATAAGGACGAAAATTTGACAGTACATTTAAAAATATGAAATTATGAGAGACATTAATTCCACACTTTGCATAAGTAAGAGGTCGGTGTATGTGAATTTTTGAAAAATAATTTGTAAGTACGGTTTATGATTCTCGGGAAGTTTTAATGCCGTGTAAAACTTGAGGCATAATAATGTCCCGTGATACACAATTACTCTAATAAAACGATACTCGTGCGAGGAAGAAAATTTGAGTTTTTATAGAAAGCCGCGATATCCCAGGTAGGAAATCAAAAGGCTGACGATGGAAACAAGCTTGTGCGAGCCTTGTTTCACCGAGCCTGAGTGAGACAGACTTAGGCAAGGTTTCATTGCACCGTTTAGAGCAGCCTGGAACCAAGACTGGCTGCTTAGCCTAAACTCAGGGTTATTTTAGGCTTTATTCAACTGGTGCATTTTAAGGCTAAAAAATCAAGGCTGGATGCAGGCTTGTTTCAGGTTGTGATAAAATAAAATAATTAGCCTTAAGATTCACCGGCTGAATAAAGCTTGAAATAATCCCGGTTTTAGGCTAAGCAGCCAGTCTTCGTTCCAGGCTGCTCTAAACGATGCAATGAAACCTGGCCCAGGTCTGTCTCACTCAGGCTCGGCAAACAAGGCTCGCACAAGCTTGTTTCCATCGTCAGCCTTTTAGCTGAGTTTAAAAGAATATTTTTTCTGTATTTTTATTTTAAAAAAATTAGCAATAAATGCGAAAATTTTTTGAAATTGTGTATCTGAATAATATCTGAATAGTATCTTTCAAAGCATAAGATAATCAAAATAAAATTTAGTACATATATTCAATATGATATACATACACATGCATATACATAAATTAAAAATATGTTATAAATAATACAAATGCATAAATGGTAATAATAACAATATAAATTAAGTAATAATATTCATTATTATTTAATATTATTATTATTATAACAAATATATTAATAATATTTATTATTATTATTATTATTGTTATTATTATTCATCTGATTCCATATTTGATTTTTTAAAATTAAGTTAAAAGACAAGTTGAACCCCGAAATGGCCTTCGGGTAATGGAAATACATTCTTAATACTATTTTGGTACGCATTTATTTCTCGGCCTGGGTTATATAAATATGATATTTACATCAGTATATCAAAAGTAGTCGGTGGTATAGTGGATAGCGTCCCAGTCTCAGGTCGTTAGTTAGGCTCGATAGGTAGGTAGGTTTCAAATCCCAGTCTGGTCTCGTACGTATTCTAGGGTCCGCGAATGTGCAGGAAAACTAAATCAGTTGGAAAAATCCACGAACTTTCAAATTATCAATTTTTTAATAAATTTAATTCATGTTGAATTTGAGGATGTGCGTAAAACGAGGATCGCGGGTTCAAACCCCACTGGGGGCAAAAAAATTTTTTTTCTTTCAATTTTTTTTTTCGTTACTCGACCCTTAGAAACTATTAATTATGAATATGGAACTGATTTTCATCGAAACAACTGATAAATATATGAAACAAATAAATAATTCTGCACGGGTCATAAATGCTCGTGAAGGCTTCATTAAGGCTCGTTTCAGGCTTAGTACAGGCTTTTCTACCAGCCTTTGATCAAGCCTGTATGCAAGAGCCTGAAACCGCGTTATCACTCAGAGGTTTTTGTTGGCTTAAAATCAGGCTGATGCTCAGCCTGAATTAAAAAATGTGAGCCTTGTTTCAGGGCTTAGCGAGCCCTTTTTTCATTGTCAATTAGTACCTGGGATGCCGCAGTAAAAACGATCGTGGAACTTCCTTGATTGAAACTTTTCGCATTTTGATTCGACTAATATTTAAGTGAAAATTACCATATTAGTGACAATATACCAGAGTGGGGCAAAGTACCAGAAAGTACTTCAAGTACTTTAGATTTAAATTATTTGAAGTACAAGTACTTGAAAAATCAAGTACCAAGTATCAAATATTTTTGAAGTTTTCAGGTAGGTATATCTCGTAAATTCTAGTACTTACATTTGATTTCTTATTCTCATTTGATTTTTATTCGAGTACTTTTTGTGTCAAAACATATTTTCACTTTGTGCAATACACTGACATTAGGCTGACAATGAGGCAAATTGGGATAGAAGTATTTAAACAAGGAATTCAAAATAATTCAAAAAATCGCATTGACGATTGTAATTACAATTTATTTTGATACAGGTTTAAAAAAACATAAATAAAGAATATAATACATGGATTGTTGAAACTACTCCAACTTCGCGTTTGTCTTCAAAAAACTGTCGTAGACGACAGTTGAGGGAAACTATGTCCATACGTCACGAAATATTATTTTCAATTACATATTGAAAGGCAGTACATCCAACCCTTGAGCAAGACACATTCAAAAGTACTTGATACTTGTACTTGAAAAAGTACTTGAAGTACGGAAAACTATTTGAAAATTTTAAGTAGGCGAAGGTCCATTATTTCCATTAACCATTAAAATTTAACGGTTAATGGAAATTATTTTCATTAACCATTAAAATTTAATGGTTAATGGTTAATGGTTAATGAAAATTATTTTCATTAGCCATGAAACGTTAATGCCCATTACAATGTAGTGTATAATAGAAAAAATTTCCATTACCCATTGCAATGTAATGTGCAATGGACAAAACTTTGATTACAATTTTGGGAATGGAAAAATACAGATGATTAAAATATTGCAGTTTTGTATTACATTTTATTGACTTAGGACTAAGATTTTCAGAATTATAATATAGATGCTTTTTAGAATTTAAGGTGAAAGTCTACGTCCTAAGTCAATAAAATGTAATGCAAAATTGCAATAATTTATTCATCTATATTTTTCCATTCCCAAAATTGCAATCAAAGTTTTGTCCATAACACATTACATTACAATGGGTAATAGAAATTTTTTCTATTACACACTACATTGTAATGGGCAGGGTTGCAAATAATGCAGCATTTTAAACAACATGTTCAGCCAACAGGAACAAATCCTATCCTCTTAATTTTGGATGGCCATGCTAGTCATAAGGAGCTAGCAGTTATCGACTATGCATGTAAGTGATGTTTACGTACATTCATATGCTCAGCACACCACAGCGTACAACTCATAAGCTACAACCGTTGGACAGGACACTTTTCAAACCTTTTAAGGCTGTATTTGCAACTGCAAGTTCAGCATGGATGAGACAAAATCCTGTGGCCAGAATCACTGACTATAATATCGCTACACTTGTGAATGAAGCCTTCAGCAAAGCAGCTAGGTTCGATATAGCACAAAACGGGTTCAAATTCACAGGAATTTATACATTCAACCCTAAAATCTTTACTGATCCCCTAGTAAAAAACTCCATTGAATCGCCAATGGCAACCAATGGTCCTCATACGACTCCATTGGGCAATGAATGGGGACCCATTGAGATTTCCGCATTTTTCAATGGCGTATAGGAACGACCATTGATCAGTGAATGGATATCCATTGAAAAGTCACCATTGCCCAATGACGTCCATTGGACAGCAAATGCGGATTAACCGAATGATCACCATTACTCAATGATGCCCATTGGAAAGCAAATGCTGATGGACCGAGCCATCAGCATTGCCCAATGGTGTCCATTGGAAGGCAAATGCTGATGAACGAAATGATCACCCAACCCAACGATGTCCATTGGGAAGTAAATGCGGATGAACTGAATGATCAGCATTACCCAAAGATGTCCATTGGAAACCGCGTCGCGTTAGTTCCGAGACTTGGCGTGAGATGTCGCAGGACGGCAACCCGCTAAACTCCCATACGGATTATGCGAAGAATATGCTTATCTAGACGATTGTGAGCACGGAATATTAGCAGAAGTTGGTGTCCAAAAAATCCATGCAAGGAGTTCTTGCCGACTGATGCCCATGGGATAATCCCTATTCCGTTTGAAATGGGGAAGTCAATCCTCATTGTAAAATCCCTATTCGATTTCAAATGGGGAATTCAATGGCGAAAATGTCCTTGGGCAATTCGGCATTCATCTCCATTGATTATTTTGGCAATGGGGAATCAATGGCGATTTTTCAATGGTGACGAATGGAGTTTTTTACTATATGAAAGAATCTCAATTGATTATCGCCATTCATTCCCCATTGCCTACAAAAACCAATGGAGATGAATGCCGAATTACCTATGGGGATTTTCTTCATTGAATCCCCATAGGATAATCCCCATTCCGTTTCAAATTGGGAAATCAATCCTCATTGGAAAATCCTCATTCGATTTCAAATGAGGAATTCAATGGCGATAATCCCCTTAGGCAATTCGGCATTCATCTCCGTTGGTTATTTTGGCAATGGGGAATGAATGGGGATTTTTCAATGGCAACGAATGGAGTTTTTTACTACGGGCGAGATTGACTCTTTACCATCAATGATGACAGACGTTGTGCATGATGTTGCTTTTAAAGAAAATATTTCCCATCAGCCTTCAGCAGCAGATTCTTTGTCATCAGTGCTCTCTACTAGTCGTGTATTGTTTGCAATTGAACCGGTGCCCTCAACTAGCACATCAGATTTATTAGAACAACTATCAACATTTCCAGATGTATAACAAAAACGCTCAGTAACGCGGGCTCGAAAAACCCAAAAAAGCGACATTTCAACATCTTCACCATGTAAAAAAAAAATTTGAAGGACAGGCAGGAAAGTAACGGAAATAAAAAAGACGAAGCGAAAAAACATAAAGGTCAAGGCGCTAGAAAGACGTTGATAAAAAACGGAAAATACCCAAAGTCTTTCCAACGAAAATCGAGGAAAAGAGACCGAATGCATCATATGTGGAGAAACGTTTGAAGAAGACTCGATTCAGTGCTATGAATGCAGAGACGGGGCCCACGAAAATTACGTTCATAGAGATTGTTGAAATGTTCATTATTATTGTGATATTTGTAAGGCCAAAAAACTATTGGGCCACTATTGATTACTATGTCCGGGGCTACCCGCCATCTTCTGTGCTGCTGAAAAATTCAGCCCAAATTATTTTTAGTATATTTCGATAAAAAATACTATTATGATTACTAACTTTGAATTAAAAGGAGGCTAAATACCGACACTAACACCTCGAAATTGCCATCCAAACTTGCTCTTATACAAATGGATGGAATTGAATAAAATTTTAACAACATCATCAGAACAATGGCAGGAATGGAGCCTCACTAAAATTTTTGCGAAAAACAAAAAAAAATTCACAGATTCATTTACCACCAAGAAACTGTAATTGAAAAACTTAAACAATTAAACTTTTACTGCATTTCGGGCAAAACCAAGAGTGAGGCTCCATGAAGAACGCCACGATACAAATATCGAGACGTTTTCGACATTATTTTATCAAAATAACACGCCGTAAGTTTGGATGGCGCATCAAGGGATAAATATCGATAAATTGTAGTTTTATTGAAAAACGAAATGGCGAAATATAGTTCACAGACGTGCGAGGGCAGCACCATGGATTCTGACGAGTAACCTATAATATTTAGGGGGCTCGAATGAGTTCGTTGGCATTAGCTGTAACGCATTTTAGCCTCTCAATTGACAATTAATTGTTAATTAATTTATCCCCCTCTTAATTGTCAAAATGTAATTAATTTTCATCCACAGTTGTCGGAGAAAGACTGGACGACGATGATACGTCGATAATGTAGGGATTGAATAAAAATGGTATTTAGCCTCTTCTTAATAAGAGTATAGAAGATCCGACTTTGATTTTGAGATTGAAGTAAAGACGAAAAATTTGTTTAATGTATTTTTATTTGCAATTCATTCATGTTTCCGGGGCTGCCCGACTTTCCCCTACTTGAAGTACTTGAAGTACTTGAAGTAATACTTGAAGTACTTTTTGAGTACTTTTTAAGTACTTCAAGTACGTCGCAAGTATGTCCTTCTTTGTACACCGAAGGGAGAGATAAAGCTCTGCTATATACCATCCCTCTGTTCTGCTTGTCTGTATCGCGAGCTTTTCCTCGCTTTTCTCGCTTCTCACGTGCACATATATATATATATATATACATGGGGCGTTCCATCCCAAATGGACAGTTTGAAAAACTTTTTTTTTCCGCAAAATTTTTATATTTCTTAGTACCTATCTAACGACCCTTGCTGCTAAATTTTGAGATTTTTTTTATTGCCCTTTCAAAAGATATTAAATTATCAAAAAAAAACCCTCCTTTTTCGGTATTTTGGTATTAAGTTCTTCAATAATGGTCCAAATGAAAAGGGTTTTTTTTTAATTTTTTGTTTTTTATGGCATTTTCAAAAAAAAATACATCAAAAATATTCGACGTGTTTTTAAATGAGTTGTTTGAGTTTTAAACTTGAAATCGCTTTTTTAAAAGTGAGTGTATATTTTGATTTTTTTTTTAATTTTTTTCAACATCTATCTATTCAACGACTTTTAAGACTAGTCCGATTATGGGACTTCTATAACTACGATTTTTCTTCGATTTTTGAAAACTCAAAATTTTTTATTTATTTAAAAAGTACTATAGAAAAGTGTCAAAATAAATTCTAAATAATATAAAAAATACTACAGAGTAACGAAAATTGATATTCATAATAATTGATAGAAAAAAAAAATTATTTTCAAAAATCGAAAAAAATAGTAGTTATGGAAATCCCACGATCGGACTAGTCTTAAAAGATGTTGAATAGATAGATGTTTAAAATAAAAAATTAAAAAAAAATCAAAATATACGCTCACTTTCAAAAACGCGATTTAAAGTTTAAAATTCCAAAAATTCATTTAAAAACGTCGAATATTTTTGTTGTATTTTTTCTGAATGGGCCATAAAAAAACAACTTTCAATTTGGACCATTATTAAAGAAGTTATTACGAAAATACCGAAAAAGAGCGGTTTTTTGGTCTTTTGAACGAATAATCAAAAAAATCTCAAAATTTACCAGCAAGGGTCTCTTGATGGGTACTAAAAAATATAAAAAATTTGAGGACATAAAAAAAAAGTTTTTCAAACTGTCCAATTTGGGTTAGAACGCCCCATATATGTACAGACATCTGCGCGTACATATACCTACCGAGTACTCCAAGTACTACCCAGTTCTGCAATATACAATACGATATAATAATACAATATTAAAGTAGAATGAATATTGAAGTATCGAACACAAAGTTGAAGGAAAAACTAATCGCTTCACTGCGAGGACCTCCGCATGAATCATTGTCACCGAAAAACGAAGTTGGTCGAAGCGACAGTGACGCGGCTTTATTTCGGATATACTGAATCGTCTGGGAATGCCGAAAGTGTATATATACAAAGAAGAAAAAAGAATTCTGATGTTGGACCAAGGAGGCGTTGATATTTTGTGAAAAAGTCGAGAATAATGGTCGGAAAAGAGAAAGCGATGAACTCAAAGAACCGCAGGTGTAATGGAGAGGCATTCGAATATGCACCCCAACAATGCTCTGGTTGCAATGCTCACTTTGTTAAAGGACTGAGGGCTGAGAAATCGAAAAAAACAGCTCCTGTTTACGAATTTTGAAAAGCTTGAGGACCTGAAAAAAAAAATAGTCATATTTCATAGACGACAACAGTAAGAATTACCGGAGTTTATGAAAAATTACTGGATTGTCCAGTAATTCGAGAAAAAACTCCTTTTGTACTGGTCTGGTTACATTACCTTTCACTGTTGCTCAATGTCAAAATTATGGTCTCGTAGAAATTATTCTAGTGTCAAAGGAGTAATAATTACTCAGTTCATAAAAAATGGCTGTTTAATCCATTAATGCTGTCTTTTCGGTCGTACTCCATTGCAATGGTTAAAAATAAATTGTGAATGAAAGGTAAAATGATGGGATCTAAAATGATAAAAAAAGCATACTGTGGTTAACAATTGTATATATGTATGTATGTTAGGGTGGGTCAAATAAAATGACTAATTTTGTTTTCCTCGATATAATCAAAAATGTATTGTTTGGCATCTCGAAAAAACCCTCTGCAAGTATTAGCCCTTCATATTTGAAGTAAGAGGTCCCTCATCGCAAATTTTTATTTCCCGTTTACATAACAGGGGAAATTTTCTTTTTTAACTTTGGAATTTTATTAGACTTCAACCGTTGAGGTTAGGAGAGAAATTTGAAGTAAATCGGTGTAGTAGAACTTCAGATATCATGTCAATCATGTAGAGAAAATTAGTTTTAAGAAAAACGTCTATAGTCCGTTTTGCTGCGTCACTAAAGTAGCTATAACTACGTAAATTATAGGAATTCAAAAAAATCCGTCTATGGGTATATTCTTACAGGTCTAAACTTTAAGAAAATGCAAAAAAAATTGATTTTTTCAAAATTCTAGACCAGAATACCCCCTTAAGTGCAAACTGACCCAGCTCTGGACCCTCGAGTGTTTTATGCAATTCTGCGCTCTTCCTCCGCTTACTCAGCCCCCGTAGTTCAATTCATGGAATAATGAGACCCATAATTTTGTCGAAATCAGCAATTTTTTTTTTTAAAGCTTGCGGTCAAATCCAAAGCGTATATATATTTCGCGTTCGGCGCGACAGAGGAGTATGTTAATGGTGAAACCCCATAAAGCATAATCGACGTGGAAATCGCGAATATTTTTTGCGTTGTTGCTCGACAACGAAGTAAAGGATACCATGAGGATCGATATACTCGGCGTGGGTGTATTCTCGACACACGTTACGTTAGAACATGGAACAAGGACGATACCGGGGACGGGACGACCAGGTCGCCTCCGGTTCGTCGCTAACGCATGGGTTTTGTGTCGCGGCGGGCGGCGTACTTTGTAACAACGCGCGGGGCTTTTCGACTCGATTAATCTTACCGATATGCTATATATATATTCGACCGGGTACTGCCGGACTCGCCGATATGTGTGTGTACACATCCGAAAAGAGACGAACAAAAAAATTAATATGTATATATTAGGGCGGTCCTTATTTAGGCTATGTTGTTTTTTCTGTTGACGATAGTGCTAAATCGGTTTGAAATGAATAAATAAAAATGCATACCGAATTTCAGCTCGATATCTCAATTTTAACCTGGCCCCCACGGCAGTCGAAGTTTTAAAGGGGAAATACGTGTATTTTATACGGTCAATGATTTTTACATTTTTTCAACTTGGTTAATATTGATTTAAAAATTTGAAACTTGGCACATATATTGCTCATAGTATAAGGTATATTTGTAGTATTTTATCAGATTTTTCATCCTCGATTTTCCACATCCCCTCCCGCTAAAAAGTTTGGACACATTTGTCGGGTTTCGCACCACACTAAAAGTTTGATTGCGGAGTCAATAATGAAGATAGCTATATTTTCCAAGCGGCGTTCGAAAGAGGACATATTAACCTTCATTTTGCTTCTTTAGAAATTTCTCTACGATTTTTTTGAGCCCGGTACGCACTTTTGAACATGGTCATTGGCCCGGTACGCACTTTTGAACATGGCCATTTCGCGGGAGAGTATGTCGAAAATCGAAGATGAAAAATCTGATAAAATGCTACAAATATACCTTATACTATGAGCAATATATGTGCCAAGTTTCAAATTTTCAAATCAATATTAACCAAGTTGAAAAAATGTTAAAATCATTGACCGTATAAAATACACGTATTTCCCCTTTAAAACTTTGACTGCCGTGGGGGCCAGGTTAAAATTGAGATATCGAGCTGAAATTTGGTATGAGTTTCTATTTATTTATTTAAAACCAATTTAGCACTATCGTCAAAAGGAAAAACAACATAGCCTAAATAAGGACCACCCTAGTATATATCTACATATAGTATCCTGGTGTTTGCCCCACAGGATGTACATTGGCTATTATATGCTTACTTTATCCGTTAATATCCCGGTAAACAGGAAATTGGCATTTTCTCAACCTGCTCCAGTCACATCATAATTTTACATGCTCATTTATTTTCTTTTCTTCCAAATCATAAAAACCAAATCTTCCAAAATGTGGTGAAAATCTCTTCACTGAGAATTTTTTTTTGTTGAAAATGCCAAAATTTCTTTGACTCGACCAAATATTTGTTTCCGGACGTTCAACGAGATCATTTTGGTAATTCAACAAAGATAAAGTGGAAGTTTTAGTTAAATCGGTTAAATGAGCAAAGTTTCAGTTCAATCAAATAAATATCTTTGTACCAAATAAATTGTGTGATTGAAAATACGAATTGTTTTTTTGTTGCAGCTAAATTTATTTAGTTAAAATATACTAGAAATACGAAATATTTCTGTACAGCAACTAAGTAACGTGTAAATTGGACTAAACTGTATCTGGAAATTGACCAAATAATTTCGTTCACCTCATATCTTTTGGTTAACCAAATCCATTTGTTGAATTAATTATAGTTTCATTATTTCAAACAAATTAATATTGAATCAACTAAATTTTTTTCAATTAAATGGATTTAGTTGTTTTAACTGAACTTTTTTCTCAGTTTTCGATAAGAAAATTAGATTTTCCACACAGTCGAATTATCATCGAATTTAATGAAAATCGATGAAGGCTTTTCGATTCGACCGAATTTGGTGGATTCGACTAATCTTTGAACGATTATAGAAAAATAAATTTGATTAATTAAATTTTAAGATCTCAAGATCAAACCATCGAGCTCAAGTTGGAACTCAAAATCGAACTTAAGTTCGATCGAACTTAAGTGTCATTCTAAGTTCAAGCGAACTTCAGATCGATCTTAAGTTAGAACTGAAACTAGGATTCAAGTTTGATTTTAAGATCCATTTTGAGCTTGAACTTAAGTTCGATCGAACGTCTTTCATCGCCTCCCTCGACCTTGTTTTGCATACCTTATAATGTATTTGGGGATGATTATTATATTCTGTCTTCATTTTTTTCAAGCTTTTTTTCTGCAGGCTTAACGGCGACAGTCACTTTGCTTTCTATCACTTCATTGTATTTTTTTTTAATGTCTAAAAATACTTTTTTTTCTCATTCTCTCTCATACTCATTTTTACATTAGAAGTGAGATTTATAACATTATTTATGAGCGGAGAAACAAAACACGATCGACGGAGGCGATGAAAAAAGTTCGATCAAACTTAAGTTCAAGCTCACGATGGATCTTAAGATCAAGCTTCAAACCGAATATAAGTTTGAACTTACGATTGATCTGAGGTTCGTCCTAAAGTTTGAACCTACCCACACAACAATAATACGTCCCAAGTACGTCTTTTGGACATCACACCAATTGTCCCGTGACGGTAATGGGATGGTCCCATGGGATACCCATGGGCTCTAAAGTATCCGCTGTGTTTACCGGAATGGGATGGTTCCATTGGCATCCCGGGGTATCCTCGGGACGTCTCTGAGACTGCAAACACAGCAGACTGGAGATATCGGTAAGATATTGTCGAGACTCCTATAAGACGTCACCGAGATATTCCAGAATTATTAGTCACAAAATAATACGTCCCAAGTACGTCTTTTGGATGATCCCATGGCCATCCCGGGATGTCTTCAGGATATCTTCGGGACGTCTCCTGGACTGCCAATGCAGTAGCCGATAATAATTCTTGTTTCGATTTAATTTTAATTAATTTCAATTAATTAATTAAATGTTGACAAAATGTATACGGTACAGAGGGAGTCAGCAAGGACTCCTTGTATTTGTAATATTGCCTCTTTCGAGGTCTGACTTCTGTCGGTGTCGAATTGATATCCGTGTTCGCGCTCGCCTATATAAGCATGCTCTTCACATTATCCGCATGTGAGTAGCGTTCGCCATCTCGCGGCAAGGTTGGAACTAATGCTGCGCGATGGCTGACCTCCTACAGACATCCCTAAGAGAGTTGGCTGGGATCGTCCAAACATGGTTACCACGGGATATCCTCAAGACATCCTAGATTAATCTCGAGCAGACCAATGTCTTACTAGTACCTCCCACAGACGTCTATAAGAGAGTGCGTTAGGATCGTCTTATCACGGTCACGACAGGATATCCTCAAGACATCCTATATTAATCTCGGGAAGACCAATGTATTACTAATATCTCCCATAGACGTCTATAAGAGAGTGCATTGGGATCGTCCAATCACGGTCGCGACAGGATAACCTCAAGACGTCCTATATTAATATCGAGCAGACCAATATCTTACTAGGATCTCCCAGAGACGTCCATAAGAGAGTGCTTTGGGATCGTCTCATCACGGTCGCGACAGGATATCCTCATGACGTCCTATATTAATATCGCGCAGATCAATGTCTTACTAGGATCTCCCAGAGACGTCTATAAGAGAGTGCTTTGGGATCGTCTCATCACGGTCGCGACAGGATATCCTCAAGACGTTCTATATTATATCGGGCAGACCAATGTCTTCCTAGTACCTCCCGCAGACGTCTGTAAGAAAGTGCGTTGGGATCATCTAATCACGGTCGCGACAGGATATCCCCAAGACGTTCCATATTAATATCGAGCAGACCAATGTCTTACTAGTACCTCCCACAGACGTCTATAAGAGAGTGCTTTGGGATCGTCTAATCACGGTTGCAATAGGATATCCTCAAGACATCCTATATTAATCCCGGGTAGAACAATATCTTACTGGTACCTCCCATAGACATTCATAAGACATACTATCTTGGCAGGACACGAATGGGACTGTCTCAGGACGGTCCCGGGATCAATTTTGCTGTGTGGGTAAATATAAACTTATAATTACACTCAAGTTCAAATTGAAGATTCAACTCAAGTTCCAACTTGAGTTCGATGAAAAGTTTGATCTTAAGTTTGATCTCAAGATTGATCAAAAGATAGATCTTAAGATCTTGAAATTCGGGCCTAAGAGTGAAATCGAAGACCGATCAATCTGTAATTGTGCAAACCAGTGGGCATTCGATGCGCCGCTGTATTGTAAAATTTTAGATAAAATTGAACAATTTATGCAGATTGTTTGAGTTTTTATAACTTTATGAATAATATTTTTCAATGCTTTCGATCTCGCTGTTTTCGACATATATAAGGTTGAATTTTCCTACTCAAATGGATTTTTTTACTCAAATGGATTTTTTCACTCAAATGTATATTTGTCTCAAAATTAAAGAGCAAAGCATTTGAGATGTGTTTAAATTTCAAAAATTTTGTGCAGTTTCTAAGACCAAGTACTAAAAAATGTACAAAAAAGTACAGTGTACAAATTTTTTGTTTGAAAATTAATATACCGGTATAGGAAGTTTATTTGCATATACTGTCTATTAAAAATTAGGCACAGGTAGTTTTGAAATTTAAATGCACTATATATTTTAAAAATTCAATATTTTCTCAATATTCATGCAGAGTCTTTTGAAAATACTACAAGATAATTAGATTTAATATACTTTATATCACTCAGTACAATAATGGACGCTTTTACGTCCGCAAGCGGATGTGAAAACGTCCATATTGCACTTCGTGATATAAAATATCGTACATCACTCGGTGTAAAAACATTTTCTGACTCGTGTGATTGCAGGCCTCACCTTCGGCTCGTCCTGCAAACTCACACTCGTCAGAAAATGTTTTTACGTCCTCGTGATATAATGTACTATTGTTTTACGAGACACAGAACAGCAGTGTATCCAAATTTGAATATACTATTGTATATTAAAGTCAACTAACTGTGTTTTAAAAAAAGAATCTCGTTTCGCATAATTCAACAATGAACATGAAGATTAATATACCCAGTTCTAAGAGATACAAAGCAGCGGCGTGTGAAAATTGATGAACCGATTCTGGAATTTCAAACGCCCATCCGTAGTAATTTTCAAGTTTTCATTGTTTTTTAAGGTCCATCTCATGAAAATTACGTAACCGCAATTGTAATTAATTGTTGCTAAACATTTCATAAAAAATATATAGCCTTTGCAAAATAATTTAATATGCAGAGTTTACCGGCCCCAAAAAGAGGTAAATCGAAAAAAAAGAAAAACCTGCGCCAATTCTCTGATTTAATTTTTCTGTCCAACCGGGATTCGAACCCTCGATCCTGCCTACGGTCCTACCTATGTAGCTAACACGCTACCTATTACGCTATCGACTACTTATGAACTTCTTCTACTTGTATGATATATAAATGCCTGAAACTCGGAACAATAATGATGTGCTTTTAAATGTGCGATACTCGGTGAAAGTTATTTTTTGGATTTGCGAATTCGAACCTCAATTCGAAATAGCTAATTTCATTCTATTGAAAATGGCGGATCAAAATGCAACAATAGTTTATTTTCAATCAAACTTGGCGATCGAGAGTTTTCGAGATCGTTGATCACCGATCTAAATTGAAAATTCTAAAATTCAAAATGGCGCCTCCAATATGACGGTTCAGAATGCAAAAATGATTTAATCCCAATGAGACTTAGTCTGCCTATTAATTATTTCTGTGTATGCATATTCAAAATGGTGTATGCATATTCCAAATTTGTCTACCATTAATCGAATTAATACCCAAGAGTAGTAAATTTTAGTTGCCAAATTTAATAAGACGATGACTGATCATAAAGTAAATTGGAAAACTCGGAATATTCCAATGCTCATGTATAAATTCCAAATCGGAAATAGTGTATTCTTCATACTGCTGTGCAATTTTCATTTACTGATATACAAGAAATAAAAGTAGCATATGCATTGCATTTTTCAGATACTGGTTATATAAATTTACGAGACTTTGCGATTGTATTTTTCGTATAATTTCACAAAACCTGCATATTAATTTTCATTTTTATGTATGGATATTCAAGAAAGTGTATTAAAATTCCAAATGTGTGTAGTACTTATTGATTGAATACACCGGTGTATCAATTTTAAGTCATAAAATGGGGAATTATGGTAAGAAATTGTATAAATCTTAGGACAATGTATTAATTACAATATAAATATATTAATTTTAATGTAGGACGTTAAATTATTTAAATACTAGTGCATTAATTTCGATTTCATATACCGAGATTTGTAAATTCAATATTACTTTGTGTAGTAAATTCACAAATAATTTCTGCAATGTTTTTTAGACACTGGTCATATAAACTTATGAGACCTTGTGCATGTATTTTCACACAATTTTACGAAGTCTGCATATTAATTTCAATTTTCGTGCATGGATATTCCATATGGTGTATTAAAATTCCAAGTCGGGTATACCACTGATCGAATTAATATATCAGTGTAGTAATTTCACCTGAAAAAAGGTATAATTACGCTAAATATTTAAAAAAATCATACGTCGATATATTGATATTAATACAAATATATTACTTGTAATATATCACTATTAATTTTACAATGTCGGTGCATTAATTTCGATTTAATATACCAAGTTTTGTAAATTTAATATGCCTCTGCATAGTAAATTTACAAATAATTCTAACAGTGTACTTAAAAAAGTAAAACCTTTCTTTATGGGGAAGCCAAAATTAAAAAAATTACATGCTCATACAGAAAGGTTTGCTGACAGAATAAAATGATAAAAGAATGTGCAAATTTTAATTTGCACTATTATTTCCCTCTTTTATCATCCTTTTTCACAATTCTCGGACTGCAGTTTTTCCAGCTTTCCCAAGGTACTTATAACGCTCACTCATTGATGTGCACTCACCGAGTGAGGATGCAAATTTTAAGAATAAAATGGGTGTATCTCTGGAATGGCGTTCCAGCTAAGAAGAGAGAGAGCAAGCGAAATCGCTGCGAGTTTTAGTTGCTTCTCCGTCGGTAGAGTTTTTCGATGCCGGCTCATTACTAGCAATTGTTGCGACCATGGCGCCCCGTCGCGTCCACCCGGCACGACGTTCATACCTTCTTCTTTCTCATATATACCAGAGAGGACCCACAGAGTGCTGCAGTCCGTCCCTCGTAAACGGCACCGGGCTTCTCGCAATCTCACTCTCGCTTCTGCGCCATCACAGTTAAATTTAATTGCCCGATCAATCATTATTTTCATCGGTTCTCCCTCACTCCCCCACCGCCGGCAAACTCAAACTTATTTTCATTTAACCCGAGCACTCTCTCTTGAGAGAGAGCATGAAGTCCAATACCGAAACTCTCGTAACCAACTCGTCGATCCCAGTGAATGTTGATTGAGATTGGCATTAAACTTCTCGTCTTCGATCCCAGGTAGGAATTGACGATGAAAAAAGGGCTTGCCAAGCCCTGAAACAAGGCTCACATTTTTTAATTCAGGCTGAGCACCAGCCTGATTTTAAGCCTAGGAAAACCGCGGAATGATAACGCGGTTTCAGGCTCTTCCACACAGGCTTCACCAAAGGCTGGTAAAAAAGCTTGTACCAAGCCTGAAACGAGCCTTAATGAAGCCTTTACGAGCATTTATGACCCGTGCAGAATTATTTATTTTTTCCATATATTTATCAGTTGTTACGATGAAAATCAGTTCGATATTCATAATTAATAGTTTCTAAGGGTCAAGTAACGAAAAAAAAAAAATTTAAAGAAAAGAAAAAATTTTGCCCCCAGTGGGGTTTGAACCCGCGACCCTTGTTTTGAACATATCCTCAAATTCAACATGAATTAAATTGATTAAAAAATTTATAATTTGAAAGTTCATGGATTCTTCCGACTGATTTAGTTTTCTTGCATATTCGCGGACCCTAGAATACGTACGAGACCAGACTGGGATTTGAAACCTATCTACCTATCGAGCCTAACTAACGACCTAAGACTGGGACGCTATCCACTACACCACCGACTACTTTTGATATACTGACGTAAATATCATACTTATAGAACCCAGGCCGAGAAATAAATACGTACCAAAATAGTATTAAGAATTTATTTTCATTACCCGAAGGCCATTTTTTGGTTCAACTTGTCTTTTAACTTAATTTTAAAAAATCAAATATTGAATCAGATGAATAATCATAACAATAATGATAATAATGAATATTATTAATATATATGTTATAATAATAATAATATTAAATAATAATGAATATTATTACTTAATTTATATTGTTATTATTACCATTTTTGTATTTGTATTATTTATAACATATTTTTAATTTATGTATATGCATGTGTATGTCTATCATATTGAATATATGTATTAAATTTTATTTTTATTATCTTATTCTTCGAAAGATACTATTCAGATATTATTCAGATACACAATCTCAAAATATTCTCGCATTTATTGCTAAATTTTTTTTTTTTCATAAAAATACAGAAAAAATATTATTTTAAACTCAGCTAAAAGGCTGACGATGGAAACAAGCTTGTGCGAGCCTTGTTTCACCGAGCCTGAGTGAGACAGACCTGGGCCAGGTTTCATTGCATCGTTTAGAGCAGCCTGGAACGAAGACTGGCTGCTTAGCCTAAACTCAGGGTTATTTCAAGCTTTATTCAGCCGGTGAATTTTAAGGCTAATTATTTTATTTTATCACAACCTGAAACAAGCCTGCATCCAGCCTTGATTTTTTAGCCTTAAAACGCACCGGCTGAATAAAGCCTGAAATAACCCAGAGTTTAGGCTAAGCAGCCAGTCTTGGTTCCAGGCTGCTCTAAACGGTGCAATGAAACCTGGCCCAGGTCTGTCTCACTCAGACTCGGTGAAACAAGGCTCGAACAAGCTTGTTTCCATCGTCAGCCTTTTGATTTCCTATCTGGGGAATAGCCATGACATCTTCCGCAGGATGGAAAAGAAGAATAAGAAGAAAAAACCGTTCTCCCCGCAATATCTTATGTCAAGATAACCAGCCTACACTCAAATTTGTCGCGGTGTTATAGTTTATATGGGAGAACCTAGTTTTGGACAGACAGCGAGGAGACAAAATGTCGGGACCACTTATGAAAACTATATGCATATTATCCACGCTTATATATCTCTGCCGTCGCTCTTACTCTCTTTCTCTCTCTCTCTCTCTCTCTCTCTCTCTCTCTCTCTCTCTCTCTCTCTCTCTTTGGGGTTCCTCTTTTGTTTCTTTCTCACTCGGGGCCCCAAACAATTTCCGAGAAACAATCTGTTATATCGCTCTGTGCCACAGAGGCCACACTTTAGCAACATGAATGGCGAAACGTAAAAATATTCTCGCGTTCCCACGTGTCGAAGTGAATGGGAAACGCAAAGCGGCGACCGCGGAGCGTCGGTCAGCGTGCGCGCTGACCGCGGGGCCCAATGAGGCCCCGCGCGGCACCGAGCGCGCGGAAGGGGAATAGGGGCCCAAAGGCGACTTGCGCGGCTCGCGATCTCGAATGAAAAAGATTAAAAGAAGAAGAAAAAAGCAAAAAAAAAAAGAAAGGTCGGGGGGAGGAATCACCGAAGTCCCTCAGCTGTGTGTGACGAAGACTTCTCGGGGGCGGTGGAGCATCAGCGTCTCATATATAGCGATGCGAGGATAAAAAAGAACAGGAAGAAGAAGAAGAATGAAGAAGAGGAGGAATGATTCGTCGCGGAGTACGATTTTCAACGAAGCCAATTATTAGATGCGACTTGGGAGCTTGCCTGGGAAGGGGCTGCGAAGTCGAGAGTCGCGGACTCCTAGGGCAAAGAGTCCCCTCGGGCTTAGGAACCGAACCACCGGGGCACAAAGGACATCTTCGCTTCGATTCTTCTATCGCCCTCTTTCAACGTCGGATGAACGTTAAGGACCTTTCTCTTGGTGTTTATTCGGCTTCGTATGTGAAATCATTTATCCTTACGGTCCAGCCACGCAATTTCATTTGAGCTTGTTGGACACGGGGTAATATAAACAACTCATTCCTAAGAGCATCGAAAGATGTAGGGTCATAATGCAAATGGAAATTGGTAAATGCAGGCTGAATATCGTGCTGTAACGTTAAAATCGTATTTTACTTAAAACATTTTGCGTAGAGGCAGTTCCTACCGCAATTACATTTTTCTAACATAGTATTCCCTATTTGTGTTATCCTCTGTGGCACGTTTGGATTTCTACCGATTGAAACAATCCCGACGAACAATCGTTCCAAGATACAATCCTGATGGCAAATCCTTTTTTTTATTACTTCATGAAATACAAGGAAAAATTCCCCCAGAAAACAAACCTCCGGAAATAACTCTAGGAAATAAAAAGCTCGTAGTCTACCGAACAATAAAACTTTTGAAAATATTCCAGAGCGATGTTCTTTGGAAGAGAGGTGACATTGACAACAATTGTTTTTCAGGAGGTCTGATGTTGGGTATAGATTTATTCTGCAAGATCGATTTTGCGATAGAAATGTTCTTCAGCAACAACTATCCCGATCCTTTTCGATCGGTAGGATTGTCATGAAATAGGCTCGTTATTCGGTGCAGACATTTCTGGATGCTTGCTTTCTGGAAAAAATGTTTTTTTTTGAATATTTTATAAAGTAATTACTTATTTGGAGGTATTATGAAATGGTAGACGTTTGTCGATAGGGTCGTGTTGTAGTCGCGGTGTTTTAACCGGTAAGGATGTAAATGTATCTATTCTAATCTAGGATCAACTAATTATTCAATGACCGTCTAAGAAAATGTATTATATTCGGCCTAAGCGTAAAATTTTTTGATCCAGTGCAGTCTAAATACTGATAGAACAAAAATCGCGATGGTTGAATCAAAATCTATTAGACATCCCGTGCGTGAATTTGATTGAGGCCCCGACTAGGCCCCGATTGGTTTTCCTTAACTTACTTCGGGCCCTTGACTGGAAGCCCAATACGGCCCCTGAATTGACGGTCACGCTTTTTCGACAAGGGCCTTAGAAGGAGGTTGCCAAATGAGGACCTTTACAATCGCCTCACGTCTGCCATGTCGCATCCACGACAAGCCCATGGTCAAGCCCTATCAGGGCCCTAGTACGTACGTAGTATCGCTATACGAGTAGATTGTAAAATTGAATTATTTCAATAATAATAACAACATTATGATTATTATTAATTATTATTATATATTATAATTATTAATAATAATATATTATTAATTAATTAATAATTAATTAATAATTATTATTAATTAATATTATTATTAATTAATAATTATTAATTAATAATAATATATTATTAATAATTCTCCAAGAGAATTTTTACAAAAAAATAGTATAAAGCAGAGGATTTCTATGTAGAAATCTTGCAGGTATAACTTCCTGAGAGGCCTGACTCTGCGGTGTCGAATACAACCCGTTCTCCCACTTCGGCAATATAAGCATATTATTTGCATATTCCGTATGCGAGAGAGCGCACGCCGTATGCGACATCTCATAGCGAGTTCCGGAACTAACTCCCCGTGAAGCCCGATTAGGCCCTCAAAGGGTTGCCTCGTCAGTCCCACGTTTGAAATAATTAGGGCTCCGATATTTGGGCCCGATTTGGTTCTGATGTAATTATACCGACTTCTTTAAATAGGCCTTAGGTCTGCCATGTTGTAAGTAAACCTGGCAACTTTGGCATTGCCCTGTCACGGCCCAACCTGGCGGTGTTATGGCAATTCATGACAGGGCATCCAGATTTAAGCCCGACAAGGCCCTCAACGAGTAGCCTTGAGTCAGCCATATTGTAAGTAAGCCTGGAAACCTTGGCACTGCCATGACGGGGCCCAACCTGGCAGTGTTATGGCAATTCATGATAGGGCATCCACGTTTAAGCCCGACAAGGTCCTCAATGGGTTGCCTCAGGTCAGCCATATTGTAAATAGGCCTGGCAACCTTGGCATTGCCTTACAACCTGGCGGTGTAAGGGTAATCCCTGACAGGGCATCCACGTCTAAGCCCGACAAGGTCCTGACTAAAGTCAGAGCTTCCCTAGAATTTTCACGCACGGGATCGATTAATAAGGACTCAATTTATAAAAAAATGCCCGTGGATGAATGGAGCTTCTAACGCAAATCTACACAGAATAAAGGCACTGGGAAGCGGTTAAAATATGACACCAGTGCAAATATTTCGCAAAAAATCGAGGATCAATTCTACAACTCGACCCTTAGACTGAATGATTACCCCAAACTATAATGAAACCTTCCGACAATCCGATCACAGACTGTGCTTCGGCGAACGAAATAATGGTTCACTATACACTACGATCTCGATTTATGCGGCTTCGATATTTGCAAGAGTCCCCACTATGCGGCGGATATCGATCGACAATGGTGTGAGAGCGCCGGTGTGAGAGTGGACACGACTACCGACTGGTGTGAGATGCGCATTGCACGCACGGGCGACATTTGCGCAACTTCGGTTTTTGCAAGTGTCTAGCGGTGCCAGTCCCGCCGCTCTCACATAAATCGAGATCCTAGTGTATTTATAATAGTGTGGGGAACCCCTACATTGTATCCAGAAGCTCCAACTAAACAAGTAAGAACTAGAAAAAATAATCGGTAATAATTATCGAGGAATAATTTATTTTAAGTTCTTATTATCACAGTAGTGGTTACCATGCTTATGAGGGCAGGTTACTATAAAATGTAACAGTTCCAGGTTATCTTAACCCTCCGTGTTTACACTTATCTGGGTCGATTTGACCTTGTCCATTTTTGAACAAGTATTGTGACCAAACTGTCGGTCGAAAAAATTTCAAAAAATGACAGAACATCCTTCAAACAATCTAGCTGATGTATTAAAAATTAGTTCAAAAAAAAGAAATGGCTATACATTAAAAAAAAAAGTTGAGACAGTATTAGTCTAGAAACATACGTTTTGAACGTTTTGTGGAGCTTGATTTAAAAAAAAAAATGTTTATCATTATTTTTTTACAACATATTTATTAATATTTTTATAATAAACAAAACAATTTTCAAGAAAAGAAAATTAAATAAGTTGTAATAAGCAGCTGGTAAAGTTGGGGCTAAAAAAAGGGGTGTGCAGGCTGACATGGACATGATGGCTGGCAACTCTTCTAGTCATCACACGAAACAAAATAAAAAAATCTTAATTAGTAAGAATGTCGTTATAGTTCCTACTTCAGAGAAAACAGAAAACAAAATTTAGCAATCTGGCGGCTGTCTGAACAAAAAAAAGAGTTTTAGACTCTTTTTTTCATAGCTCTTAATTTTTTTACAATAGTGAAAAAAAAATTTTTGTTACAAAAGTGGTCGGGGGCGATAGAGAGTTATACATTGAAGATTGGTGAAAATTTTGAAGTAAAAATTTGAAAAATTTGGATTTGCTCCGACGTGATGAGTGTAGTTGCAGAATACTATTTTGCACACAAAATAGTATCAAGTAAACGTAAAATTCCATATGGCTCTGAAGCTTGACATGAAAATAAATTATCGGCTGCAACGTCATCGGTAATTTTTACGCTTAATTGAGGCAATTCAAGTTTCCATTAGTAATTCATTCACTCGTCCACCGTTGTTTTTATTCAACAAAAAACTCATTTCGTTCATTCATGGGTCACCGTTCATTCACTAATCGACTTAGTTAACCTATCGGACTGTCTTTTACTTGTCCTTTTCAATCGTTGATGTCTCGCTGTATCCCTCAAATCATCGTGCCATTGAATACAAGGGACCAAATTATTGAGGGGGTTCGTACATGACTTTACCGACTCAAAACAGTCGGATCGTTTATAGCATTTATTTTATAGTATCAGAACTCGCGAGATAAAGAGGGTTCCGAAGCGAGAAAGAAACAGAGGACACAGAAACAAGAATGACAACAGTACACGTACAAGTCGAAGAAACGTCTGTACCGGTCCAACCAAGAGCCGGCGGTAGAGAGAGAGAGAGAGAGAGAGAGAGAGAGAGAGAGAGAGAGAGAGAGAGAGAGAGAGAGAGAGAGAGAGAGAGAGAGAGAGAGAGAGAGAGAGAGGGCCAAGCACCAAGTCCAGGAGGTAGAGGTCATCGGGGCTTCAAAGAGACAATTAATGTGCCGCCGTGTGCTGGTCTCACAATGCCGTAGCGATCCTCCATTGTCAAAGGTACAAGTCGCGTGTGTATGTGTGTGTGTGTGTGTGTCTCTCTCTTTCTTCCGCTCGAACTTCAAGCAGAGAAATAGCCTTTCCTCAGCTTGAGGGATGCATAAAAGCCCTCTGCTAACATGCTGTATGTCCAAGAACAAGCAATGGACTTTCTAGCCATGGTTATACGTGTTCCAGCTGCGAGTGGTATGCCTTTCTAGATGGGGTAACACTGTCATTTTTTTCTCCATAGTCATCGAGTCTTCTGCCACAATAAACGATTCTTCATTTGACCCTATTTGAAGGCTTAGCTACAATGATGTGTAGTCAGTGTCACAGAGGTCTTGAATTACCTCTGGTGCGTCTTTGTTTTCCAATAACGCGAAGGACCAAAGTTGGGAAACAAAGGATAAGATAAAAGGTACCACCAAGACGAGAAACGCTGAATCCCCCTGAATTATAGTCGATATCGGGCACAAGCTTATACCGCCGATAATTAACGCTGTGGTTCCTGCTCTCCTGCCGACTGGATCCCGTTGGACACCACATGCATGCGTGTGTGTATATATATTTGTATATCCATGTCTCGACTGGCATGGGATCCAAACTTTATGTCGGTGGGTATCATAAAACGCGTGACGGCATAAGAATTAGGATGCCGGGAGTCGGCCGCAGGGGCTCCTGCTTGAAAAGCTTATGCTCTCTCTTCTCTCTCTCTCTCTTTTATATATAATACGAGCATCTCGCGAAGGATGACCAGGATTCTGCAAGAGGACCCAATAAATAGATTATGCAGCGCGCTGCACGGTGTTCAGCCGCGAGAGGATTCAACGCCAGAGTGAAATGTAGATGAGTAATCTCTCTTCGTTCTCTGTTCGGTGAGGCCCAGAATTCCGTGTGCAACTCGTGTTGAGATGAGGGTGTCGCGATTCCCCGCTGTGACTTGATGGCCTCATCTAGGCCTAGGGTTTCCCTTTCAGAGCGATACCACATATTGCACCTGTAATTATCTTTCCTTCGCACACGTCCAACGAGGCCATCCTTTATTTTTCAACGTGCTCCATATGGCATGCGGAAGAAAACAAAGAAAAAATCTTGCATACGAAAATTCGGACGTTGCTTCCTCATCCTTATTTTCTTTAATTGTTGGGAAGACTTCTTCATGAGCATTTATTTTGATCAGTTTAGACTCTTCGATGAAGAAGCTTCGTCAATGGCATAAAAAGACGAGGGGAAGAAGGGTGTTATTGGAGATTTCGTATACGGTAAACATACCAATACCCGACCACTTGCGCCAATATTTCAGTAAATCATGCGTTCACTTAAGAGAAATCCTTAATTGTAAATTAATTTAGTATCCCGGATTCATAAAACTTTTCAATAATCACAGTTGTTATTGAAATAAGTTTATTTTTGAACTAGAAAAAAAGGTTGACATTATCGTCTCCTTTTAGATGGTCCGGTATCGGGATATTTACCTTTTTTCAAACTGTATTAATTAGTTGACTTTGAAAATTCCTGACAGTTTTCGAAGTTTCAAAAAATCTAAGAGCCCGCGGGAAAAAAACGACTTACACTGCGACCTCGATAATCGGAATCCGTCGAGACCGGCTCTTGCAAGAAGTGGGGTTGCGCACATTGCACAGAACCGTCTCTGCGCCGCTGGTGGCTGACGGCGGCCTGACGCGATTGGCTTGACGCTTCTCCCACTACGCTGCAATTGCAACGATCGAGGTACCGATCATCGAGGTCACAGTGTAGTTCGTTCAACCAAATATCTTAGTGCTCTGAGCGCCAGACGAGAAATTAGCTGCACTGAAAAAAATCTATATAGTATATGGTAGGCGATTTGCATAGTAAAATTTTGTTTGAGTAACCCCGACTATATTTTTGTTGCCCGTTACCATAGTTATGGTTAGAGGCAATGAAAAGAAGATGTGATCTACTATGCTCTTCCGACCTTGGCGCAACTACTAGTTTTTAATACAGATTACTACAAAGTATATAGGGCGCTACCACAATTTGGATTGCTCGGCTATTAATGTATAATAATTCCAACTAACAGCTTATAATTCATCCAACAAATGCTAAATGGATATATGAACATAATTTTCTTGGGAAGTACCCAACTGTTTGGCAATATTTATTATCGTGGAATGGTTGAGTGTACAATACAATTGTGTGCGATCTGATTATTGAGGAAGGTATCATTTACTATAAGATTTCATACGAATTACAAGATCGTTGGTACATTGGACATCTACTACGTAAGTGGACGCATTATTTGGTTCTCTCCGGTACACCAATTGATTCACGTAGCACACGTAGTTGTAACATACATACCTTGTTTTGGAAAATGCACTACATGATAGTAGGGTTTACCATACGATATGGTTATTCGCTTAACCCGCTGTTCTATTTTACACATTATATCGTGCACTAAACTTCCGTACATAGTAGATGTTACCATATTCATCCTAATATTAATAAATATTATTTCAAACTAAACACATATGTATTTAAATTAAATAATTTTTTTTTCAATTTTTACACAATATATATTTTTAAACATTTCAATCTTTGAATGTATAGCATATGAAGTTTATAATTTCGTAAAGCTTCGTCTTTTCTTTAACAGAAGGGAAAAGAAAAAATACCCTTTCTGATGGGAATCCTTTTCGGGGATTCGACCATCTTAGGTTTTGCCGCAATGTTCGATGTATTAAATATCCATACTGAAAAATAAGGATATCAGACATAGACGAGCTTGGAAGGATATAGGCGTCGAGAGGCAGGTTCGCTTGTGCAAGAGGTAGCCACCTGGCGGATTTTTGGGGTACTGACAAATCTGCAGATATGATCACTGAGAGGAAAAGGGGTTATAGTGTGGTTAATCATATTCTATGACTGGACAAGCAATAATATGGTAGTGCTTATCAAGTAATAATATGGTAGCGCTTATCATATTATTGCTTGTCCAGTCATAGAATATGGTTAACCACACTATAACCACTTTTTCTCTCAGTGATCATATCTGCAGATTTTTCAGTACCTCAAAAATCCGCCAGGTGGTTACCTCTCGCACAAGCAGACCTGTCTCTCGTAGCCTATATCCTTTCCAAGCTCGTCTATTTCTGACATCCTTATTTTTCAGTATGGATATTTAATACATTGAACATTGCGGCAAAACGCAGGATGGTCGAATCCCCGAAAAGGATTCCCATCAAATAGGGTCTTTTTTCTTTTCCCCTTCTGTTAAAGAAAAGACAAAGCTTTACGAAATTGTAGACTTCATATGTATAGGATCATAGAATATGATTAATCATACTATAACCCTTTTTACCATAGCGGATGTTTGAGCTCACCATGGTTTTTTTCTCTCACTGTATCTTTGTTCGGGGCTGTTAACTATGCATATTAAATTAATTTGCAAGGGCTATATATTTTTGATAACATGTTTAGTAACAATTAATAGAGACACGTGATGACCCGAATGCAAGATAGTAATTTCAGCAGTTTGGTTTGTTACATTAAATCATTAAATAGCTAGAAAGATTAATGTAGATAGTGCGTTTCACTGAAAAAAATGGTAATTCCAAACATACAACCTGAGCGACGGAAATGGCTAGTTTTAACATATGAATGTTACCTGCGACAATCCAAATATTCAATTTGAACACTCGTTCAACTATGTTGGTCTGTTAGACCAATTTTTTTAAATGTAAAGATAAAAAATGACAGATAAGATATGGGATTATGCGATCTGGTAAAAACAACCATGCCAAACTCATTGTTCTCACCATAAATACGGTGTGCATTAAATAGCTGCAATTATCATATCAATTGCTAGGAATACCACATTTATAGTTCATGCAACTATTTTAGATGTTGTATGATTTTACTATAAAATATAGAAGTTACCCGAGTTACCATAATTTATAGTAAAATGCATGGTATGGCCAACCATAATTTCTTTCAGTGTGGATCAAAAAGATATGGTTGGGTCAACTAACCAACCTTATTTCTTAGTTCCCACAACTAATTACTTGGTACCACAACTAAGTCGTTTAACGGTTGATAAGAAATAAGGTTCTTTAGTTGACCCAACCAACTATCTTGTTGATCCAACCAATTTCCCGTCTGGCTCTCAGAGCACTATAAGCTGTTTGGTTGAAGCAACTAAGTATTTTTTTCCGTACCTTAAATTAAAGAAACAACAATAATAAACCGTCGCTAATAACCTCGGCAGTTGATGCGACGTTGAATAAAATAATAAGAATATTATAATAATAATAACAATAATAATAAATAATGAATTAAATTAAATTCTCCTTAAATTTCAATGATTTCATGAATTGCTAAAGCTGGAGAGTTCACAAACATTTCCAAAGAAAAAAGGAACAAATATTCTTCTTAAAAAAAAAATCCTAACCACTTCCCTAATCATGGTTGAGGTTAGTAGTTTTTTTGTGTATTAATTCATTAAACTACATGTGGAAAAAAATCTTGTACTAATCCGCCATATCTATTTCAATAAAAATAATTGAAATAGATTTTTTGAAATTTTCAAAATTTGATAACAATTTATATGCTTCAATTGATTGTTTTTAACTTAAATAGCGAATACTATGTTTAATGATAATCTATGCGTATGAAAATATTCAGCTCGATAGAACAAAATTGCTAAGACGTTCACAGACATATTTTCGCGCAGAAAAACCATAAAATTAAAATTTGTGGGTTATCTTTCCCGAGATTGTATCTCACAAAGGGTGCATCTATCGGGGTGCGAAATTTCAGCATGATCGGTCAGTTTGTCCCAACGTTACAGAACTTTCATTCTTAATGTCCCATTTTCCGGACATTCTTCTTTAACATAGATTTTCGAGGTTTTGGGACATTTTGAACATATCGGCGTAACAAAAATAATTGCAACATAAACAAAGCGATCTCAATGAGGAAAAAAAAAGTAGTCTCCTAAATGGTTTAAAACGAAGTCATCTGAAACGTAAAAACGACCTTGCCTTGTGGAAAATGAGTCGCAGGAATTGGCGAATCGCAATTTAGTTCGGATATTCAAGTCTGCAGCAAAATTGGGTCATTTGCAGATTCATTTCACGTTATTAAATTCCACGAGACAAATAACGCTGACCCATCGTAGGATTGGGTTAGCCGAACCTTTGTCACCTGCAAGTATGCCGTTTCAGTTATTTTCCCCGATTCGATTTATGCGTTCGAGGTTTAAAAAACGCGCGAGGAACACAGAGAAAAGGAATGAAAGGTAACAGCAGCCAGAAGCAGCAAATCACCGGGTTCCTCGATCGATTCCCTAGGTCTAGACTTTCACGGACGCGCCGTATAAGTTATGGCCAGCCGAATAATTACACGGTTCGCTCTTGCTCACTCATTTTCTCTCTCTCTCTTTCTCTCTCGGTCCGCGCTCGAGTTGTGGTCAGCCCCGCGCGCGCGGAGGCAAAAGACAATTTTACGCAGCGGGATATCGAAAACCTTGGAAGAGAACTAAACGCGAGAGGGATAAAGGGCAGCAACTTTTGGGATCCTGGCAAGCTTCTGCCAAGCTTCGAGCGAAGTTTCCTTTTTTTTTTTGTTCAAATTGACAGACATCCCCCTCTGTGCATCCGTCACCTGTCTCCCACGCTGGAGCATAATAAGCACCAGAAGTCTCGGGAGAGCTTCTTCATTGTGTTTATGCGATGCTGGGGTCCAAACTTCATTAGTCCTTCAGCTTCAAGAACACAGTGTCTGGTATGTAAAACAGTCGAGGAAGAAAAGCTAATTGCTCAATCGCTTGAGAAAAGAGGTTACGCTTGTTCCTCAAATGCAAGTGGGTCTTCTCAGTCCTTGGCGAGGATGCAATCAACGGCGAGGCACCTAATATGCACCCGGGAAGAACAACTCAGTTGATTCAACCAAATAGCTCAGTGAGCGCCAGATGGGAATTGGTTGAATCAACTGGATAGTTGGTTAGGTCAACTAGATAGTTGGTTGGGTCAACTAACCAACCCTATTTTTTACGATTAGTTACCGCAAATAAGTTGTTTCAAATACTTAGTTGTGGTAACTAAGAAATAAGATTGGTTATTTGACCCAACTAAGTCGTTTCAAACACTCAGTTGCGGTACCTAAGAAATATGTTCGGTTAGTTGACCTAACCAACTGTCTATTTGAACCAACCGATTTCTCGTCTGGCGCTCAGAGCACTAAGTTGTTTGGTTGAAACAACTAACTCATTTTTTCCATTTGTAAAAACGTCCAACAGAGGATAATACAAATAGGGAATACTATGGTAAAGAACTGTAATTGCAGTTTGAGCTGCTTCTACACAAAATGTTTTCAGTACAATACGATTTTGATTGTTGGATGGTTAAACTACATTATCGGTTACCACAACTAAGCCGACTAAATGACTAATTGATCCAACCATCTAGTCGATCCAACCAATTTATCTTCTGGCGCTCAGAGCACTAAGTCTTTGTTCGGACCAACTAAGTCGTTTTTCCCGTGCGTTTTCCAGTCAACACAACCAACTTGCCTTAAACGATTTTGTTGAGGTAACTAAAAAATAGGATTGGTTAGTTGACCCAACCAACTATCTAGTTGATTCAATCCATTTCTCGTCTGGCGCTCAGTGCACTGAGCTGTTTTGTTAAATCAACTAAGTCGTTCTGTCCGTGCACCAAAAATGGGTAACGTCATTGTGAAATATCTCGAAGTAGACAAAATAGAAATTCCTCTGGACGCTTGACTCTCATCTCTCATCCTTTGCATTCTCTTCGACGCGCCATGCCTCGAAAAATTATTAATCGCCTTCGGGGCCTCTGACTGTTGGAAAAAAGGGCTGGGGATGAAAATGCCGGCAGCTACTCCTCCTTTCTCAATGTCCTATGGCGCATAATGTAGACTCGTCCGACTATGGAATCTCAGGTAGCTGAAACAGAATCCTTTGACCTTTCCCCGCGCGTCCTCTCATTGGTGAACATACGTTCTTCCCGTATGTCGGTCCGTCTGTTCGCCTGGCTCTTCACGTACTTCTGTGTTGAATTCGACTTCCAAGTGGAATTCCGTGTTCCAGAAGGACTGACGCGCGAAGAAGAGAGCGCTCCTTGGAGCGGGCGGAGCTATTCGTTTTTAAAAGTTGCCGTGAGCCACCGAAAGAATGGTAGAATTAATAAGTGACATCTTGAAAGGAAGAAGGCCCATACGCCCCTCTCGACAATCGGTTCTCCTTGGAGACCGGGCGCGTGAGATGATTTGGGCATCGTATCCTCTTTTGCTTTGTTGTCTCGCGCCTCGTTCTTTTCTTTATACACGTATATATTATATATCACTGTATTATTTCACGACTGAGCGCGGCACGAGACCCTCCTCAGAAAAAAAAACCCCTACCACAATCAACAGCTTTCCTCGCCTGTTCTTCATCATCCTTCCGTATTGTGAAGCTTTTATTCGCTCCTACAGAACCCATTTTCTCTCAGCTATATGTGGAGAGGAGTTGAACTATGACCGATCGCTTTCCCATCCCAAATGTTGGAGAAATAAAATTACCGTGAAATAGTGAGCTGGTACATTTTTCTATAACAGCGTTTGCGAACAAAAGGTTTTTTTTTGAAGGTGGAATTTTAGTCCTTCAATGGCCGGTACATCTCCACCGAATTATTATTTCACCGAATAATATGTCCACAATATCATAATATCATCGTGGAATCTGGTGATATTTTTACCGCGAGGAAACGCGCACAGAAACTCTACACCCAGAAAAAAGATCTAGCCGTAGGTACTATAATCGTTTATTTGATTATTTTTTAGTTACTTTAAAGAAAATTTTCTTTCTATCCAATTTTGGGCGATATTTACTTTCACTATATTTATTTATTTGAATTCCCTGTCATCGAGAAACAGGCGTTGAAGAAAAATTCTATTCGTTGTTGCTAAATACCTATTCACCCGTAATCTCATCCAATCATATCTGCAGATTTGTCAGTACCCCAAAAATCCGCCAGGTGGCTACCTCTCGCACAAGCGAACCTGCCTCACGACGCCTATATCCTTTCCAAGCTCGTCTATGTTTGATATCCTTATTGTTCAGTATGAATATTTAATGCATTGAAGATTGCGGCAAAACGCAAGATGGTCGAATCCCCGAAAAGGATTCCCATAAAAGAGGGTCTTTTTTCTTTAACCTTCTGTTAAGAGGAGGCTAAATACCATTTTTATTCAATCCCTACATTATCGACGTATCATCGTCGTCTAGTCTTTCTCCGACAACCGTGGATGAAAATTAATTACATTTTGACAATTAAGAGGGGGATAAATTAATTAACAATTAATTGTCAATTGAGATGCTAAAATGCGTTACAGCTAATGCCAACGAACTCATTCGAGCCCCCTAAATATTATAGGTTACTCGTCAGAATCCATGGTGCTGCCCTCACTCGCACGTATGTGAACTACATTTCGCCATTTCGTTTTTCAATAAAACTACAATTTATCGATATTTATCTCTTGATGCGCCATCCAAACTTACGGCGTGTCATTTTGATAAAATAATGTCGAAAACGCCTCGATATTTGTATCGTAGCGTTCTTCTTGGAGCCTCACTCTTGGTTTTACCCGAAATGCAGTAAAAGTTTAATAATTTAAGTTTTTCAATTACAGTTTCTTGGTGGTAAGTGAATCTGTAAATTTTTTTTTTGTTTTTCGAATTTTTTTTAGCGAGGCTCCATTCCTGTCATTGTTCTGATGGTGTTGTTAAAATTTTATTCAATTCCATCCATTTGTATAAGAGCAAGTTTGGATGGCAATTTCGAGGTGTTCGTGCCGGTATTTAGCCTCCTCTTAAGGAAAAGACGAAGCTTTACGAAATTGTAAACTTCATATGTGTAGCTATACATTCAAAGATTAAAATGTTTAAAAATATATATTGTGTAAATATTTTTAAAAAATTATTTCATTTAAATTCATATTTGTTCCGTTTGAAATAATATTTATTAATATTAAATAAAAATTTATTAGATCGCAATATATTTTTCTAGTAGGTCATTCAAAAAAAAAATCGTTGACATGAATAGAGTTGTATTAGGCCGGCCTACAACTAAAAAAATTTATTTGGCTTGACTATGATTTAGTTAAATGTACTAGATCTTTTTTCTGGGTGTACCGTGAAACATAGTTAACGCAGCCTTCGATGACAAATTAATCGAATAAAAAGTCTTCCGAAAACAACTCTTAAAATTATCTAGATCACCCGATTAACTATGGAGATAAGTACATGATAAGATATTCGTAATGAAGGTCTTTGAAATAAGTTCATCGCGCAATCATTCGAACGGGATGGAATTCTAAAAATCATACCTGAAAAAATTTCGACTGAAAGTAAACTGAGGGCAATTGCTTGCAAATTATATAAACCATATATGAATAAATCTCTATCAATTCAAGTGAACTTAAATAGATAACCTCAAATGTCGATAAACCTTTTTCTATATCAACAAAAATAGCTACATGCAATTTATCTTTGTCAACTCAGTACTGCTAACTAACATTCGCAACTTCTCATAGTAATTTTTAGTGAGGTTTCCTCATGGAAGAGAACGTTTTTTCATCGGCATCTGATGCAGATAGTGAAATTATTATCACTTGAAACCAACACATCAACAGCATAGTAATAATATCAAATCTTGTTGAAGGTAACACGCATAAAATATCCTACGATAAAATAATTTATGGGACAAGTAAATTCCAACAAAAATATCTTCATGGTAAAAGATTTTTAAGGAGGAGAAATTAACGAGAATTTATTTTCCTTGTAAGTATGTTTGAGAAAATTCATTCCATTTGAACTATCACTTATTATAATAATTATTGAATCGTATAATAATAAATAAAATAATAGTATTTCATTCATATCATATAATTAAAAATTAATAAATATAGCAATAATAATTATTAATATTGTTAAACAGTGCAAAATTACCCGTGGCCAGGTTTTTCAAAAAATCTATTTTTCTTAAATTTCATTTTCGTAATGTCACCCCAGGCCAAAAGTTTGTGTACACCCCACGAAATTCCGAGCCGCACTAAAAGTTCGATAACTTAGTGAAAAAAAAAGATAATTGAATTTCCAAAGCGGCATTTTAAAAAGGACATATCAGGCTTCATTTTGCCTTCTAGAAAAAAATTTGCGATTTTTTTTTAGCTCGGTGCACTGGTTTGAAAATGGCCGTTTTTTTACGTTTTTGGGCTGTTTTTAATCGGTTGCGCAGCTTCTAAAAATTTTTTTCATCACTTTTTTTTCATTATCTTTAAATCGGTAACTAATAGCTTGAATTAAATTTTTTAGAAAATTTCGTGCGATTTTTTTTGAGGGAGTTATGATTGTTTTTACGTGAAAACGACCATTTTCAAAGAAGCCAGCGCAACTAAAAAACTTTGAGGTTTAAATGAAATTGTTAAGAAAGGAAAAAGTTGCGTACAATCATGTTGAATCGACTAGAATTTTTTCAAAAATTTTCTTCGATATTTTTTTTTCCACTATTTTGGGTCGAGCGTTTAATAATTTAAGGCAACGCCTGCATTAGTGAAAACAAAGATTTTTCTTTGGCACGAAACTATGTCATTGTACATGGGTATATACGTGTTCACAATTAATTTTAAACAAATTGACTACTGTATAACGGAGATATAACAATGTTGAATTTCTCCGTTTTACATAGAAGAATATAGGGAAAACTGGATATTTGCAAACTGATGAATTTTTTTGAGCACTGTTTATAAAAGATTTCGTGCAAAAAAAGACAACAATTTATTAAATGATATATAAGGCACATCGTCGAAAAAAAACGTAGATTCACCATCGAATAAACCAGATATTGAAGTTTAAAGTACGTTAAATGTAGGCTGATGATCAGTTTTTACTAGTCTGCCATCGAAACTCGGTAACAGGGCTTTCGCGGAAGGCACCGCACCTAAACTTCCAATTTTTGGCGCTACTTTTAAAAAAGCATAGAAGAGTAGTAAAAATACACAAATTTCGGTCCGTACGCTTACAAAAATAGCTATTGTGTGATGAAGTGGGGACCTCGGGTTGAATCTATTTATGAAGGATATTGATAATTCGCATTTCAGTAGCTTTACTATACAGATACACATACACGCATTCACACACATGCATGGGTTCTCAAAGGGAGGGTACCCCCCCCTCCCCCGCCTCTCTGCTCCCGTGAGTGCGAGAGAGATAGAGCTAAAACTCTGAACACCTCTTGTTCTCGGAAATGGCTTGATGGAATAAAAAAAGAATAGTGGGGCCGACTGTACACATTAATTACGCAGGTGACCTCACTCTTATTTTGTTTTCATCAAGCCATCTCCGAGAAAATTGCGTCAAAAAAATTTTGAGGTTATGTTGACATTTAGACGCGCCTCAATCACTATATATATATATATATATATATATATATATATATATATATATATATATATATATATAGACGGACGTAAACAAGGGTCTCGAGCTTCGTTCACAACGTAAGTCGTGCAATGCTAAGCGGGGTCAGCAACGTGTGAATATTGCGACGTTGCCAAATCGTGTGCCTACTTTAGAGTCATTCGTTAAACGTGTTATTTTCCGCGATTTCGACAGTTGGTACTAGCCATATCGCCAATATGGTTTTTAATTATTTCTCTTTTTTTTCGACTAACCACACAACATTATATTTTTCTGGCGACAATAATGCTACTTGAACTTGTTAATACCAAATTTATATTTTCTTGAGATTCATCGATTTTTTTTTCACGGACCATAATTTGACTCGACTGGACCGCAGGAGTTACCTTAAGTGGCTCAAACTCGTAGATTATTGAGTTTGGGCTCAATTATCACGCGAGAAAATCTTCTTATTTGAACATTTTAAGCCTTTTATAATGTTTTCGAAATTTTTTGCCACATTTTTTTTTGTCGAAATTTGAAAAATTGTAAAAAAAACGAGAAAGAAAAACAAAACGCGGCTTTGTCGACGAGAAATTTGTTTAAATAAAGTAAGACAATATACATTTGTTTTTCTTTCTCGTTTTTTTTTACAATTTTTCAAATTTCGACCAAAAAAAATGTGGCAACGAATTTTGAAAACATTATAAAAGGCTCAAAATGTTCAAATAAGATTTGCTCGCGTGATAATTGAGCCCAAACTCAATAATCTACGAGTTTGAGCCACTTAAATTATTAGAGGCTCGAATCAAAATAGTGAAAAAAAAATTCAAAGGAAAATTTTGAAAAAACTCTAGTCGATTCAGCATGATGGTACGTAACTTTTTTCCTCCTTGACATTTTTATGTAAGCCTTAAAGTTTTTTAGTTGCGCTGCCTTTTTTGATAATAGTCGTTTTGAGGTAAAAACAATCATAACTCCCTCAAAAAAAATCGCACGAAATTTTCTAAAAAAATGAAATTGAAGCTATTGGTTACCGTTTCAAGGATATTAAAAAAAAATTGACGAAAAAAATTTTTAGAAGCTGTGCAACCGATTGAAAACAGCAAAAAAAAGTTTTAAAACGGCCATTTTGAAATCGGTGGACCGGGCTCAAAAAAAATCACAAAAAATTTTCTAAAAAAGCAAATGAAGCCTTAATATGTCTTTTTTAAAATGCTGCTTTGGAAATTCGATTATCTTCTTTTTTCATTAAGTTATCGAACTTTTAGTGCAACTCGGAATTTTGTGGGGTGTACCCAAACTTTTGGCTTGGCCCGTGTAGAAATTTCGGCACGGAAAAACTTTTGCCCCTGACTTGCCCTCCCTAACTAATGTAATCTAATCTGCTAACGTCCGTTTTCGCACCCGTCTATATAAGCATACTCTTCACATTATCCGTATGGGAGTTCAACGGTTGCCGTCCTGCGCCATCTCACGCCAAGTCTCGGAACTAGGGTGACCCGGTTCGTGGTGATAATAATAATGATCCTTTGCCTACGTTACGAACATGTGACAGATGCACGATTGCTTGTTCTCGCGGGATAAAAGTGACAATGTAAATAATAATTAAATAATAATAATAATAATAAATAATGATAATAATGAATAATAATAATAATAATAATAATAATAATAATAATAATAATAATAATAATAATAATAATAATAATAATAATAATAATGAATAATAATAATAATAATAATAATATTAATAATGAACGAGGCAATGATGGTTAATTTATTATTATTGTTATTACTATTATTCACATTACGAAAATACTATTTTTATAAGTTCACAAAACATGTTCAGGACCTGCTCATTTTTCGGCCATGCGATGCATGAACTGAAAGCCGATATAGAAATAATTTTATTTTAATAAATACTTAGGGGAATCCAATAGTTTCCTCATCAGAGCTCTGTCAGGGTAATAACAAAAATATGTTGCTTAAAAGTGTAAAAATAACATCTTCGGCAGGCGGCAACTGTTCATATTCGGATCATGCAGGGTACTGATAAATAAGTAATTATTTCAATGTAATAACTAGGGGCCAGGTTGTCAAGTTCCATGTCAGGGCCCTGCCAGGGAAATCGGATCAGGCAGGGCGGATCAGGGGCAAGAATCAATTAATGGTTGCCCTATCACATTTCTACATGGGGCGGGTGTATATTTAAGTACATAAGCAAAAAAAATGTCATGACAATCCGACAAATATTTTCGATGTTATGGGCATATTTGTAAACCCGTAATTACTATGTGTAAAGTGCTTTCGAAACTTTGAACGCGTTTTTGTCAAATCTGTGTTTTCAAAGTCAGTGAGCAGGATTTCTCAGGAACAGCATAACTGATCAGTTTCAATTTTTTACACAAGCTTTATAAATATATTTTTTACTAATTAATCGAAGGTTTTTTTGTGATTAAAAAATCGAATTTTTTATTGCAAAGCCGTAATTTTGTTAAAAATAGATGTTTACTTATTTCTTCGATTAAATACTAGATTATACCTTATAGAATAGAAATCTTTATTATTCCGCGTCCTCATAAAGCAAGCTTTGTTTTCGTGACATTTTTTTTCGAGTTTTTTATGCCAATGTGTGTGTGTGTGTGTGTGTGTGTGTGTGTGTGTGTGTGTGCGTGCGTGCGTGTGTGCGTGCGTGCGTGCGTGCATGCGTGCATGCGTGCATGCGTGCGCGCGCACGCGTGTGTCCTGAGTTTAAGTAATTCCTCATGTAAGTAATTAATAACTCAAGAACGCTTTGAGATATCGAGCTAAAATTTGCCCCACCCGTCCAGCACGAATTGCCCTTTATTATGAAATATTTTTGTTTTAATTCTAACGGGTGTTCAGATTTTATCGACTTTTTTCGTTTTTGCAACAATGGCGTCATCACTTTAACTTCTGCAATTTTCAAGATATTGCACTCAAACTTTGTACAGCAATAGTATAGCTATTGAGGTTGGTTGGTATTGAATTCGACAAAAATCGACCGAAAGATTAAATTTTTATTAAATTTTAAATTTTTGGAAAATAGCGTAAACGCTTTAACTTGCATAATTTTCAAGATATTGCAGTGAAACTTTGTAAGGAACTAGTATAGCGATAAAGGTTTTTCTCTATTAAATTTGGTGAACGTCCATTGAGGAATTAAAATTTTACGAAATTTTTAATTTTTTGAAAAATACCGTAAACGCTCTAGCTTGTGCAATTTTTAAAATATTGCACAGAAACTTTGCACAGAGCTAATATAGCTATCGAAGATGTTCGTTATTAAATTTGGCGAAAATCGATCGAATGATTAAAATTTTATCAAATTTTGGTTTTTTGAAAAATAACATACTGAAATTTTGTACACATTCAAAATAGTGATCAGAGTTGTTCGTTATTGAATTTGACAAAAATTAAATTTGGCAAGAAGTAAATTTGAAAGAATGTGGCAAATTTGCACATCGATTACTCATGTTTTTCGATAGTTAACAAAGCTGCCTTTATGAGGAAGCCAAGTTTGATCGCCATACTTTGTGATAAAGGAAGCTGTCTGAACTAAGGATAAAGATGAGGAAGCAATGTACAAATGTCCAATTTCTAGGGTTTTTTTTAATTTTGGATGATTCAATCCAGAGATATCGTGCTCACCGTAAGGCGACTTTTTTTTGAATACTTCCCGTACATCGGCTACAGCGGCTTTAAGAATCATTATTTTTTAAATAGAAATATTTGAAAATAAAGTTAAAAGTTACAACGATGTTACAATGATGATCCGGTCACAATGTGACCGGAGAGGAACTCGATATAAGAGCTCGCATGGCGAACATAGGTAGAGTGAGGGAAGCAATAAAACTCGCTCAAGTGGAACGGAGGGAAAATACTTTTATATCGAGGACTCTTATATCGAGAAGGTACTGTATATAGCCCGTTAAACGCGTTCCCAGTATGATGACGCACCGAAAAAAGGCATAGTGTTCATTAACACAAGCGTAGTCGACCCAACTACGCCTTGATGTTGGATATGGCGAAACCAATGGCGTAGTTGAGCTAACCTCCGCGCGTAGTTGAAGATATTTCGTAGGGCTAACTACGTTCATATTTTGCATCGAGAAAAAGGTTCGGTAAAGTGAAAAACTTGGCTTGAATTAACTAAGCCCGGCGGTTACGCGTGGCGAACAAAATGTGTAATTCAATTAACTCCAAATTTGTATGAAAATGGAAACAAAAATTGAATTCCCATGAATACATATATCCTTGACCCAACAGAGTAGAGAATCCGTTCAATTGAACATTACATTCCTTCATTCTATATTCAGTAAAATGTACTCAATATGCATAACCAAATGCTTTTGTTGAATGAACCAGGGTTGCCAGATATTTAATACCTCAAGGCGCCAACAGCTGTCGTGCAAGTAGCCAAAAGTCGCCAATCCCCGGAGTGCGTTCCGAATGACTCGCCAGGCGACTTTTCTCTCTTTCTCCCATTATAAGAGTCATTCAGAACGCACTCGCGGCTTTTTCAACGGCACCAAATATCGCCACAGAATATTTTTATGGTTAGATATCCATCGAAACAGAAAATAAAAAACTCAACAAATTATGAAAGTTTATATATTTAAAATGATAATACATATTTTTGAACAGATTTTCGCAGAGAATCAAAGATAATCACAGATTTCATTAATATTTTTATAATAATTTATATTATTCATTTATATTATTCATTAATAGAATTGTATTCTAAAACAATTCTTAGATTCATTGCTTGCTAGTTATCACATTTTATCTTTGGAATTTAGTTATTTGAAGCATAATTTAAACGATCTCTGAAATAATTTCTAGAATTTCTTCGAAGTCATCATCAACCTCGTTTTCTTCGATGCTCCTGTTCGAGGAAGTTCCAGCAGTGTTTGATGATGGGTACATATAGCTCGATTTAAATCGATTAATCATTTGTGCTGGTGGTTCGAATGTTTTACAGCACTTTCCAAATGCTTTAAAATGCAGTCGTATTCGCAGAAGAGCTTGCAGCATGGGCGTTCTCAATTTATTCCGGATGCGAGTTTTTATCAGCGTCAGTGCTGAAAAAGCTCTCTCGACTACCGCGTTGCTAGTACGGATGACCAGCATCTTCAATACGATTTTTGCGAGTTCTCGAAACACTGGTCGGCCGCAAGCGTCGGTGTATTTGTACACCATAGGCCAAAATAGAAGAATATTAGGAGGAATTTTTCTACCAAAGTGCGCTTTCCAATCGACGAATCTCAGCTTGTTCCATTGATTTTTGTAAATGTCGATATCACAATGCGGATCGCAAAATTGTTTTATCGGCAAATCATTCCAGTCCACTCGAACTTCAGAAAAGCAAACGCTGGGGTTCAACAATTTGTAGTTTCTGAAAATGTCGAGATTGGTAGGTAGCCGTTGCCCCATTTCGCGCAAGAGTCTTTTCAGAAAATTGAAACATCGCTCCTTAATTTGCAGTTTGGCTTGCGCCGCAATTGTCGATTGCGAAATGCACTTCACGAAATCCGTCCCGAAATCCATTTCGTTTACCGGCAAAAATTCCAGCTCGTTATCCAAAGCACCGCGTACTTGTCGCATAAGACTTTTGTCATCCAATTTTGAGAGAAAAATGGGCTTCAGGATCCGCTTTGAGAATGACAAAAAAATCAACGACATTTCCTCGTACAAGCTACCGACATCAACGTTCTCACTCTGAAACGATAAATTCAAATGTTGAATTTCCGCCAATATAGGCTTTAGAAAAACCAAATATAGTCGGTTAGCGTCATCCTCCAACATGTCGCGAATTAGTCGGGCAGAGTAATAACGTTCGGCGTCACAAGCTAGCTGGAAATGCGTTTTTAATTCGATCCACTGCTCAAGTAGTCGTTTTACGACTTCGTAGAAAGCGAGCCATCGAGTACGCGATAATTGAATCATTTGTCGAAATTTCTGTGCATCGTTACCGGTGTTGAGGAGATCAAACGTCTTTCGATAATTTATTCGACGTAGCGGGCTGACATTGAACCAGTTGTAGATTTCGCGTAACAAATAATCCAATGCGCTCGGAAGTTCTTCACTTGCTTTCGACGCGCACAGATGGAGCGAATGGCACGTACATTTTAGCAGCTGCAAATTGGGTATCTTCTCTTTCAATAAGGTGAACACCGAATGATTGCACCCGCAGAGGTTGCTCCCACCATCAGTGCCGATTGCTGTGAGATTTTTTAAGGGAAGGCCCACTTGCGTGAAATACTCGGTAATCCCTTTAAAAAGGTCATCTGCTGTTGCTTTTTCTACCTCTAGAATGCCGAGAAACGTAGTGACCATCCGGTTTTCTGTTACATCGAAATACATGATGCACATGCACAAGTATTTCATAACAGATACATCTGTACTCTCATCGATGGTGATAGAAAAACTATCATCTCCAATGGCTTCGATTAAGTCAGTCAGAAGAGTCGGTGCGATCACGTATTTCATAATATTGGAAGATTTTGTGCGATGCAACCGGATATTTTCCAGTTTGCTTCAAATGCCGAGAGTCGATACAAGATCGCTGAGATGATCAATTGATCGGATCGCCGAATGCATCACGGTATGCAACATGAGGTGAATCTCCGCTTTCTTTTTTTCTGTTGAATGTTGGACTTCATACCCTTAAAATGAAGAGAATTAAATGTACATTTAAAATCATGTGAGGGTATACGTTCAGTTTTAGAATTGAGTCTATGTATAAGGTAGTCCTGCAATAAATTTGGATTTCTTACTTTTTATGTTGTGGAATTCAAGTATTCAATTTTATGTTGATGAAATTGTAAAGAGAGTTATCGAAGATGCAGCCGAAAACATACGTTTCGTATACGTTTATGTGAGACTTGAGAAAAGAGCGGTGAATTGAATTCATATTTATATATGTACATAGATCCGGTCATAAAAAAAAATTCTCATTGCCTCCAGAAATTCGAGCATACTGGTATGAAACTCTTGAAAAAACAAAAAAATTGTGCAAAACTGAGCTTCCTTTTTAAGGAAACAAAAATAAAGAGAAAGCTATTTTGATACAGTGTTTTAAATGTAAGCATGAAAAGTTTGAATGTTTACGAATTGTAATAAAAAGTAGTTTTAAGAATGTTATTATTTTATAGACGATAAAGACGATTCACTAATTTATCGGCGCGGCAAACTTATCATAGCAATAATTACACATCTTTGGCCTTTTCAATTATTATACATACCATGTGCCAGCAACGTCTTTTTTCGTGGTTGCGCTAAAGCTGACGCCTTGCCTTGATGTTTTTTTGTCCCTAAATGTTTTTTGAGATCTGCAATGTGGCTCCGCAGCGAGACACTGCACATTTTACAGTACGCCTCATTAGGATCATTAGGGTTAACATTTTTAGCCGTACTTATATGCTGCACCCATCCTAAAATGTTATTATAAAGATAAAATTATAACAGCTAACCACTTGCAAAACAGAATTATAAGAGTTACATATAGAGTAGAAGTTACATACCTTTACCCCAAGTGGTATTTTCCCACTCTTTCCGATATTTGCGGTTATCTTTTGCGAACTTTCCCATACCGCTTCCACAACCGACGTTTTTTATGGCAGTTATGGTTTTTACAGCTAATTTCTCAAATAAAATTCAAGCTTAGTGTATTATATTACTCAACGCACGAAGGAAAAAGAAACTCCCCCAAATTTTGAAGCATCCGTTTTGTTCGGGTACGTATGAATACTGCCATTGGCCGATTTCTCGACTTGGCGTTCCCCGTTCCGCGAAATGGACAGGGTGTCCAACAGTGAACAGTCCACCTAAAAAGATGCTAATGTTAAACCCCTAGACCCTAAGCTAATTCGCGTACGTGATTGGTTGCCAGCTAGAGATTTTGGGATTTTCTAATAATAATAATAAACCCTATTAAACCCCATAACACCAAGCATCAAGTGTAGCGTAAATTAATAACAACATCGAATGTAAAATTGAACGAAAGGCAGTATAAAATAAAAAGTAGCCAAAATATCGCCATGTCGCCAAATTGAAAATTCGGGCGCCAAAGCAGCCTTCGAGGTAGCCAATTTGGCGCAAAGTAGCCAAATCTGGCAACCCTGGAATGAACAGTTTATATTTTCTATGCAATTCAAATGTTGTTGACCGGAAAAAAATGCATTCAATATAAAGCTAGAAAATTTCAATCGAATTAACGAAATATTTGATGAGATACAATATTTTTTTACGCTACGAGGGCTTTTAGTTGACTAATTAATCGTGAGATTAATAAGTTCAGCGAAAGCTTAACTTATTTATTCTCACTCCCATAGAGGGCACGAGCGCCACCGAAATTCAACGGTGATCTCATTGAGATATGTAGTCTTTAGTCCATAGGACTGCGCGACTAAAGAGCGCGGGTAATGTTCCAACAATTCCTTGTGAATTGAGGACCTCGATGCTGGTAATACATCGGACTTTATAAGTTCTCGGTGGCTCTCTCGCTAGCGCGAGAGCGCGCGCCGACCGATGCCACCTAACGGATCTCGGGCGAAGTGACAAGATCGATCGATGAAATGTGTTGTGGCCACAGTCAAATATTTAGTCAAATTAATTAAACAATTTGATCCACTTGAAAGCATTAACTATTCTTTTTAACTGGATGAATAGCTCAAATCAAAACTAGATTTTTTAATGAGACGAAACATATACTGTTAAAACAATTTTTGCTCTTTTATTAATTTAATTACATATTAGAATTGTATCACCCGTAATACTCTTAACCTTAAGATACAGCAAATTGGCGGCAAAGTTGTCGCGTAATGGGCTCAACGACATGACTTTCTATGGATCAACCACCGGGTGGTTAACTAAACATAATATGCCTATTGACCTAACGAGGACTGCTCAACCTCATCGCTTAGTTGGCAATACTTCAATTTTTTCTCAGTGCGGCTTTTGCATCGATATTGTTTTCTAAAGTTTGATGATTTACAAAAGTTCTACTGACCTACCTCTCCATCCGCACTATAGTATAATTAGCCGTGAAACCTATTGAAGGACTAGGTCAATATTCAAGTGTTCAGGCACATTGAGGACGTCATCTCTGATATAATAATGACTAATCGGGAATTTACAAAATATTTTTCGCTTCTTCACAGTAAAAAGGTGCAGAGATAAAAACGTAAGCCCCGAAACATGGTGGCTGCTAGAACGGCAGCGCATACTCTGATTTTATGACGCCAAAGATATGAAGGCCCTGCGTTGTACACGCGCGGTTAATTGACCGTGGAATGATGCACCACACGGTGATTATCGATTGAAAGCGGTTGTAAAGCGTGTAAGCGTGCCGCCCCTGATTGATATGTACAAGGCAAACATCTTCTCGGGGAGGATCGATAGATCGGCCAGATCATCCTGTAATTACCAGAGCGGGCATTATAAGCGTGTTCAGCAGGACTCGTTTTACGGTGCGTGCCAAGTTCTCGCGAGCGGCAACGGGCGAAATGAGGTAGCCGCATCCTCATTCAAGCCACTCATCGCCCTTTCATTAAATATATATACTCATACGAGAGATTCATCAATCGGTGAAAATTTCACGATCGGAAGCGAATTCGTGGATTACCAATCATTGACTTTTTTTTTCATTTCATTATATGCAATTCTGGAGAATCATGCAAATTGATAACATCATTCGGCAGATGTGTGAGAGAAGCTGTTCTTTGAACTGTGAGAGGCGATTGGGTCGTTCACCAAATTGCCGAAGAGCCGATTCGTTGAAAATGCGATACGTTGATGAAACCATTCGTAAAAGGGACCCTTCTGATGGGCCCAGGGTTATCTTTCTCGCTGTCCCTATTTCGTTCTCAGCTGAACCTTCGGCACAGCGGGGTGTCGCGAGCCCTGGACGAAAAAAAATATAAGTAGCCAATGGTTTTCACTCCACCCACTGAATGCTATATGCCGGGGCCCATATCCATCTCGAAGAGGAACATAACGAAGGAATAGACCAGGGAACAGGCGATGCCAAGCTCGTTACAGAGTGGCTAGCCATCGACCATAAGCATATCTTCACCACCAACCCCTCCTCATTCTTCAGCCCATGTGTGCTACTTTCGTTTTCGTATAATATACTTCCCGCACACGGTTCCTCTTTTTGTAAGAAGAAGATGAGCCGAGAGAAGGACACAAGTACGTTACACTTACACACGTTTACGTGTATTTATAATACATACACCGTCGCATATTAAGAAGCCGCCCTCGTCCAGCGATGGAGATTCATAAATTATTTTTAGGAAAAAAAGGAGGAAAAGTATTTCCAATTACAGTTTTTTGTGAAGGGTTGCCGCGGGCCACGCAGCAGGGGGTCCGCTTAATGGCGACCCGTGCGCCCACCGTTCTTTCTCTCTCATTCTCTCGACGCTCACTTCTCTTCTTCTTCCTCTTCAACCTCGTCTTTTTCTTCTTCTTCTACTTCCACTTCGTCTTCGCCCGCATGCCTTCTGATTTCCTGCGTTCCACCTCTGCACACCTCGTCTCCTCTTTTTCGGGCGAGTTTCTCAAGACGCCGACGATCGCGCCCTTCATCTTTTGGTCCTTCATCGCGTCGTCATCTACCCTCGTCAGCAACCCTACCTTGACGCTCGGGCATCAACCCTTTTGCTGGTCCTCCGCTTATAGATTCTCTTCTCCCCGATTTATAATGTTGTATCTGATGGATATATCGACGGCAGTATGGAAGAACGTGCTATCTCAAATTGTGCTAGAAGAACGTGCTATCTCAAATTGTGTTAGAAAAACGTGCTATCTCAAAATATGCTAGAAGAACGTGATATCTCAAATTGTGGTAGAAGAACGTGCTATCTCAAATTATGAGAGAAGAAGGTGGTATCTCCAAATGTGATCAATTGGAGATACCACCTTCTTGTCTCATAATTTGAGATAGCACGTTCTTCTAGCACAATGTGAGATAGCACGTTCTTCTAGCACAATTTGAGATAGCACGTTTTTCTAGCACAATTTGAGATAGCACGTTCTTCTAGCACAATTTGAGATAGCACGTTTTTCTAGCACAATTTGAGATAGCACGTTCTTCTAGCACAATTTGAGATAGCACGTTTTTCTAGCACAATTTGAGATAGCCCGTTTTCTTAGCACAATTTGAGATAGCACGTTCTTCTAGCACAATTTGAGATAGCACGTTTTTCTAGCACAATTTGAGATAGCACGTTCTTCTAGCACAAATTGAGATAGCACGTTTTTCTAGCACAATTTGAGATAGCACGTTTTTCTAGCACAATTTGAGATAGCACGTTCTTCTAGTACAATTTGAGATAGCACGTTTTTCTAGCACAATTTGAGATAGCACGTTCTTATATACTGCTGTCGATATGCTGGATCGAACTCTCTTCGAACGTTGATACGCGTAAGTCCAGCTAGGTGTCCAGTCGGTCAATATATAAATGATTCGATCGTTGGAGCCTTAACCACGGGTGATCTTGTTCTTCAAAGTTCATGCTGCTTTCGTTCTTTAGAAATTTTGGTCTCGCAGCGTTGCTCTGTGTGCACAGCCACCACGGCGACAACAACGAGGACGAGATGGAGGACAAGGAGGAGGAGGAGGAGGAGAAAAGGACGAAAATGACCAGACATATATCCCCAACAGCGACAGATTCTACGAGCCCCTTGTGTGCTCTCCATTTACGATCGACTTAACAGCCGGTTAAATTACGGCTTGACTCTCGGTACCAGTGAACCTCAACGACTCCATGGAATGACCTTTTATACCGTTTCGATATTTTTCTCATCTGCTTTCCCATTTTTTAAAGAGATGTGAAATAGACCAGAAGACCTCTGGACTTTCAGAATTCGCCCAGTCAGAACGCAGCGCCAAAACGAATTAAAAATTCTCAATTCCCTTAACGTTTACATTACTCAAGTGCCAAACCATCTGAATACGTAAGAGTTATGACTGTTAGTACTGTTTATTAAAAATGCGTAGATGTTACGTTTGGAAGGGTACCGTAAAACGGGGCTACTTTGAATTGTCGGGGCTACTTTACTTTCTAAGTTTGAGCGCGACAGGGTGCTAAAATACCCCCCCCCCCAACCCCTCTTGCCGCACAAGGTCACGCGGGTTTGCTACTCACATGTTTATAACGTATTTTGGCTCTCTATCAAAGTAGCTCCAGCCGTTCCAAGCCATCAAAAGTTGCCCCAAAAAAGTCCAAGATAGCCCCGTTTTACGGTAGTGCGTTAATTTTGTCTTTAATTGGTCTCCAGTAACGAGGACAAGGGAAGTTTCGGGATCTTGGTGATTTAAATCGAGTGATATGAATTTTTTTTTCAATTATGTTCAATTCCAATATACTTGTCCAAAGGTCATACACTAGTGAGGAAGTATTTCAAAAGAATCACTACGGTCACCACTCTAGCGAGATTTGGCGAAATAGACCAGAGTTGGGCAGTACTTGAAGTACCCGGTACTTGTGACGTACTTGAAGTGCTTAAAAAGTACTTCATTAGTTCAAATTCAAGCACAATACTTCAAATTTAAGCACAATACTTGTACTTCAAGTATTGTACTTAAAATGTCAAATACTTTTCTGTACTTCAAGTACTATTTCAAGTACAAGTATCAAGTACTCTTGAATGTGTCTTGCCGATAGCTGCATGTACAAAGCCATTGAATATGGTTTTGAAAATAATATTTCGTGACATATGAACTGTCCCTCAACTGTCGCCTACAACAGTTTTTTGAAGACGAACACGAAGTTGGAGTAGTTTTAACAATCCATGTATTCTATTGTTTATTTCTTCTTTTTCAAACCTGTATCAAAATAAATCGCAATTACAATCGTCAATACTATTTTTGAATTATTTTTAATTCCTTGTTCAAAGACTTCTGTTCCAATCTGTCTAAAGCCTAATCTTAGTCTGTTGCACAAAGTGAAAATATGACTTGATACAAAAAGTACTCGAATGAAAATTAAATGAGTATAAGAAATTGAACGTATGTACTAGAACTTATGAGATATACCTGAACACTTGAAAAGTACTTGATACTTGGTACTTGATTTTTCGAGTACTCGTACTTCAAGTACTTTAATTCTTAAGTACTTTAAGTAATAAATACGCAATATTTCAAGTAGACCCGGTACTTGATACTTACGGTATTCCGTACTTTGCACTTGAAGTACTTTCCAGCACTCTGATCAGCTCTGAAATAGACAATGGAAGAAATCACACAAATCAGAACTTTGCTCATATACTTCCGCATACTTTTCCATCGTTTGCCAAGACTCTTTTGTGAGTAGCGTATTAAACTCTTTTACCGTAAATATGTTTATCAGCTTCGTCGTATCGCAAGATGGAAAGAGATGGAGAAAATATGTGAAAATTCCCAAATTGCAAGAATTTTCCTCATTTAAAAAAATGCTATTCAAATAAATCGGTGACTTTGCTGAGACCACGAAGAGAAGTAAGGTGATCTATAGTCAACATTGGTGATCTAACCCAAATCCAAACTTATAAACCTAGTAACTTATTGTAACTTTCTGAGTGGCCAAGGAGCATGGAGCATATTCGATTACCCAATTGCCGAATGGATATACATGACTGATTTTATTGATGCTTCTATAAAACGAGGAAAAGTAAGAATTTTGTTCAAATACATTCTTAAATCAGATTTAAGTTATATCACGTTAATGATGCCATGTCCGAGATTATTTGTCCACTGAGAGAAAAAATTACTGAATTTGAGAACATGATTTTATTTATTAAATGAAAGTATTAATTCGATTACTTATTTGTTGAACCAAGAAAATCACTCTTCATTTAAAAAAATGTTTTCACGAATCTATTACTCCATTATATTAAACTCTTATTTAATAGTAACAATTAAATGCATGATAGATTTTATTAAATTTGTATTCATTTGATTAATTACATTGATCGCATCGTAAACTTGAGATTATTTGAATCTAAAAAACGAATTCAATACAAAATTATTTTTTTCGAAAAAATTATTTTCTTGCAATAAAGTCATTATTATTTTACTTCAAAAAACATTTTTATTTAAATAGATTTGATTGAATTTGTAATCATTAGATTAATTACATTTATCGCATCATAAACATTAGATTATTTGAATCTAAAATGATCATTATTTGAATCTAAAAAACGTCTTCGATGCGAAATTATTTTTTTTGAAGAAAATTATTTATAGCATCATAAGCATGAGATTATTTGGATCTAAAAAATGACTTCAATACGAAATTATTTTTTTCGAACAAAATTATTTCTTTGCAATAAATTCATCATTATTTTACTTCTAAAAATATCTTTATTTAAATAGATTTGAATAAATTTGCATTCATTGGATTAATTAGATTTAATGCATCAAAAACATGAGATTATTTGAATCTGAAAAACGACATCAATATTAAATTATTTTTTTCGAACGAAATTATTTCGTTCCAATAAATTCATCATTGTTTCACTTCTAAAAATATTTCTATAGTATTTTCAATATTTATTAGATATAAAATTGATTGTGTTTATTTGAAAAGAAGCTGTAGTAAAATAAATAACACATTATTTTATTCCAATAGAATATTTGTTTGGAATGATGACATTTTTATTTCCTTCAAGTAAAGAACTATCATTTCTATAGTATACTTTAATAGTATACATAAGTTGTTAAAAATTAAAAAACTGGTTTTTCAAATGTTTTCTTATATTCGAATCTTCATGACTCCTAACTTGTTTCAAGTGCCTAGTAGTAGTCGATAGCGTAATAGGTAGCGTGTCAGGTAGTTAGGTAGGATAGGTATGATGGTAGGTAGGGTCGAGGGTTCGAATATCGGTCGGACAGAGAAATTAGATCGGAGAATTGGCGCAGATTTGTCTTTTTTTTCTATTTATCTCTTTTTGAGATCACTAAACTATGCATATTAAATTATTTGACAAGGGCTATATATTTTTTATAAAATGACTAGCAACAATTAATAAACATGCATTTGATTGAACCAATCATTTTTCCTCTTGATTGGACTAACTAATTTGTTGATTCTACAAATTTTTTTCTCAGTGCTTCCTGTATTAAAAGACGTGCATGTTTTGAATGATAAAATGTGTTCTTGATTCAAACAACATATTACATATAATTGACAACATATTGTTATATTCAAGTTAATTCGTTTATTGAAACAGAAATTTATGGAATTGATTGAAAAAAACGAACCAAATAAATGTATAAGGGAACCAATCTAATATGTTTTGGCAAATAATGAAAAAAAAAGATTTTTTGCCTTTAAAACTTTATTTCATTGGTTCTAGTAATTTTTTCTCTCAGTGTCGTATTCGGTAATTCTATCGCCCTGTTAAATAACTAAATTGACCGGAACGTAAATTAAAGACTTTCAGGATGACCGCCAACTTCCAGGATTTCCCTTTCCAATTTCCCCCTTTAACGCTTCACTAATGCGTTAATCGGTTTGGCAATGCACTATCAAATTCGGCAAGCCAAAATTATATTCGTGTAATTCCAACCTGGATGTTCTTCCATGTGACATTTTGGGATTAATATGAGGAACGAGTTGCGGCTCGAGGACCAAAAGGACATCAGGATATACGCAACTTGCTATTGGGCTACGGGGGACGAAAGTTGGGTGGGGAAAAAAAGAGAGAGGGAGCGTACATAATATTTTTGGGATATAGAAGCCAGAGAGTCGGTTCAGGGGGGCGCGCGTTCATGTATCGCCGTGGGCAACATATTCATAACTAATAGATCGCCATGGTCTGGGTGACAGAGCTATACGTCCTCTCGTTCGCGATGTTCTTTCCTCCGCGGTCTCGTGGGGCATCTACAAGAGAAAAAACCAACAGCCTGGCAACCACAAGCTCTATACATGGCTCGCGCGATCCACAAAGTTGCTCATGTCCCTTCGTCAACGACGATATTGCCCCCTCCTTCAGGTATGACTTTGGCCATTCGCGATATTACAAACTATATCCAGAGGGACAGGAATTCATTGGAACTGGCTTTGTTGATCAGAACTTTTTAATCGAGAAGCATGTTCGGCTCTCAAATCTCATTTTGCAGCCCCGACTAGGCCCCGATCGGTTTTCCCTAACTTACTTCGGGTCTTTGACTGGAAGCCCAATAGGGCCCCTGAATGAACCATCACGCTTTTTCGACAAGGGCCTTAGAAGATTGCCAAATGAGGGCTTTTACAACCGCCTCACGTCTGCCATGTCGAATCCACGACAAGCCCATGGTCAAGCTCTATCAGGGCCCTAGTACGTACGTAGTATCGCTATACGTGTAGATTGTATAATTGAATTATTTCAATAATAATAATTATTAATAATAATATATTATTAGTAATTCTCCAAGAGAATTTTTACAAAAAAATAGTGTAAAGCAGAGGATTTCTATGTAGAAATCTTGCGGGTACTACTTCCTGAGAGGCCTGACTCTGCGGTGTCGAATACAACCCGTACTCCCACTTCGGCTATATCAGTATACTATTTGCATATTCCGTATGCGAGAGAGCGCACGCCGTATGCGACATCTCATGGCGAGTCTCGGAACTAACACCCCGCGAAACCCGATTAGGCCCTCAAAGGATTGTCTCATCAGTGCCATGTTTTAAATAATTAGGGCTCCGATACTTGCGCCCTATTTGGGCCCGATTTGGTTCTGTGGTCATTATACCGTCTTCTTTAAACATGGATTGTCCGATCGAAGCCCGACAAGGTCCTCAACGGGTTGCCTTAGGTCAACTATACGGTAAGTAAGCCCGGCAACCTTGGCAGTGCCCTGTCACGGCCCAACCTGGCGGTGTTATGGCAATTCATGACAGGGCATCCAGATTTAAGCCCGACAAGGTCCTCAACGGGTTGCCTTAAGTCAGCCATATTGTAAGTAAGCCTGGAAATCTTGGCACTGCCATGTCGGGGCCCAACTTGGCGGTGTTATGGCAATTCATGACAGGGCATCCACGTCTAAGCCCGACAAGGTCCTCAACGGGTTGCCTTAGGTCAGCCATATTGTAAATAGGCCTGGCAACCTTGGCTTTGCCCTGTCGGGGCCCAACCTTTCGGTGTAAGGGCAATTCCTAACAGGGCATCCACGTCCAAGCCCGACGAGGACCCGACTTAGGTCAGGGCTTCCTTAGAATTTTCACGCACGGGTGTCTACTGCCGCATATGGTGCTCCAGCCCACCTCTGATCGTTCTCACTGTCGTCTCAATGGCGTCAGTGTCAATGACCAAAGTTTTCTACTCAATGTTAATGGATAATGCGTGTCTGTAATCGAGAAATCTGCAGCTCTCATTGTGAGAGCGATTTATCGAAGTAAGATCACTGATCAGTAGGAAATACCGCTGTGATCGCTTGTCCCAATCGAAAGTCTGAGTCACAACCGCAAGTACCGAACGTAAGTGCTTTGCATTGCAGTCAAAAGATCGGACTGACTGGTCGCGCGATCGTTCGAAGTGGAGGAGATTCGTGTGGGTGTGTTCGTTTAAAAATAATATATATATATGTTTGTATAAAAAAAAGAACATCCTTCGCGACGCACAAGCACGAACTAAGGGCGTTTTCAATACGAGTTGAACACTGCGCGACACTCTCAGCGGGTGTCCAACGTAGCTCGGTTGACCCGCAACGTGACCTTTACATAGCGTTCTCGCAGCGGTTAGTACCGTGATACTCCCAACAGGGCGCACCTCTGTCTTCCGGCACTGTAACTTTCCGATCTCCTCCCTCATCGTTTACCGCTGTCCCATCCTGTGTGTAAATGTCATTCCGACTGCAGTTATCGAGTGATGTGGCAGCATCGTTTCGACGGAAAATTCGTAAAATCGCGCAATATTTCGAATTTCCACATTGCTTCCCGCTCTGTTTTATCGATTGATGAACAGTTCTCTATAATAATGTAACTTTTTCGATATAGGGGAGGGTGGGGCACGACGGCCCCCCTAAAACATTTGTTAAACAAAATTATGGTTTCTTGTAAGATTATCATAAATTTCATGTACTGACTCATTTTTAGGCCAATCCGCGATACCTGAGGCATAATGGACCACCTTAAAATATTAGGTCAGAATTATTTTTTTTTCTTCAAATTATTATGTATTCATCAATTTTTAGACCGATGCACTACATCCAGGATATAATGAACCATCAAACGAAGTTGAAAATTTTTCAAAAGAAAACAAAATTATCTACACTCAGTCAAAAAATTAAGGGAATAGCAAAATTTTCGAGATTTTTCAGCGATTTTTCAAAGGCTGTAACTTTGTTAATTTTGGTCATAACAAATTTTTAAAAAAAGCATTTTCAAGCTTGAATCTTCTAGTTTTGGAATCTTGAGTTTGGAAATCTTGAGTTTGGAAATTTTGGAAACTTTTGCTTTTTAAAAAATTGTCAATGGGCTCCAAATATCGGCGATTGAACAAAAATTCGTCTGTTTTTTTAAATCTTTGATATCTCTGAAATTCATGATCGTACAGTGAGTAAACAATGGGTTTCGGAAACTGAAAGCTACTCTCGATAAGTGCCTGTTACTATCATAAACGAAAAAAAAAATTCGATGCTTAATTTTGACTTGAAAAAGTAAAAAAAAAATAGCTTTTTTTCTTTTCTTAGAAAATCTACCACAACTTGACCGATATTGCTAATAACACCAATATTTTCAGGTTTTTTTTAGCTCAATACATACCTAAAAACCATGCCAATTTTCAAAACAATCCGTCGAGCCGTTTTTTGTACCCGCATCATCAAACTTTTAGAAAAATTGGAGGAACATGTTTATTGATTCTTAAAGACCAATTAATTAATGGCGATAAAAATGAAAAAAGGTGTTTCTTTTTTCTCTCAAATTTGCATTTTAATTTTTTAGAACCCATCGACTGTTTTGAAAAAACCAAAAATTTCGAGAAAAATTTTGACGTGATATTTTTTTGGGCTGCGTCGGGGTGATACCCACAAAATTTTTTTGACTCAAGATTTTTGAGCTAAAACTTTTAGCAAAAAACACCATTTTAACTAAAAAATGCTATTTCTATCTATATGCACTTGAATCTCCGAAGTTCACGGACGAATTTTTCTCTAACTCACACAATGTCTGTATATGATTGTAAACAAATGTCCCACGGAGTATTAATCCGATCAAACACCATTACGTTTACAATTTTGCAATTTCTATTTCTGTCCTTATTTTTGTCTAACTTACAGAATTTCTGTATATGATTATGAACAAATGTCCCATGAAGTTTCAATCAAATTAGATACTGCTAAGTGAATAACTTTCGTACGAAAACAATATTTTTAACAAAAAAAAGACTATTTTTCTCACTGACAGAATTTCTATATGACTATAAATAAGCACATATCACTTTCACGTGAAACATAGACCTGCGTACGCGACGTCGCCACGTATGTCACGACGCCGCCACGCCACGTACAGAGTAAAAGAGGAACTAAAAACGGCCTGAGCGCGCCAAATTCAAAACCCATATTTCGCTTATAAAAAATACATGGTTCTTTTGTGTGCTTGCGCTCCGTTGGCAATATGGCAATCACCCGCGCGTTTCAAACGTGAAAAAACAGAATCAGAGCATTGATTTATAACCTAAAGCTTTTTTTACTTATTATAAATGGACTGAAGTCTTATGATAAATACATATGCCCATCTCAAATGTCACTAATATTCTTCATTATTGCCTAATATTTTAACAATTCTGTGAATATAATCTATCAAGGCATTTAAATGATATGATTGTTTAGATACTATCATACCATATTGATTACATTAAAATCTGTCTTTTTAATAATGATTAATAGAATTTATCCGTCTACTCGATATTCACCATGAATCAAAGGGTTTAAATTACGGTGTGAGTGCCTATTAAAACGTCCCTAAGGGACATGTTAACCAACATTCAAAATATATCACAAAAGCAAAATGTATGATCCTTATATTCTAAAGTTGTGAGTGCCAACTAATATAATCCTTGAAATTCGATCACCAACTTTATGAATAATCGCCCCTACTCTTAGAGAAAAGATTTATTTGATTGTACCTCTTCCTATGAATAGTGGCCTAATAAATCTCTTATTAAGCCGGTATTTCAATAAAATTTAATTTATTTCAAATAAATTTATTTGAATCAAATAAATTCTTTTTCTGGGTGTCTGAAGGAAGAAACATGCGACTCAATATTATCAAAAACTATATATAGTAACATGAAAACAATATAGTATTTCCATACCGAATAAATCAAGACAATGATCAAGAATACGGAGCGTGAAGCGCGACGACAACGGCGCACGGAACGTACTTGTTTAATTTTATACTCGAAATAATTCTCAATCGAATGGAGACAACTATCCATTACACCAGTAATGAGTAATCGTGTCGATGAGAAATGAATCGAACTTAAATTACACATTACTATCGTAAACGTAATGATCAATTAATTGGAAAGATAATTGTAATGACAAACACAGGCCCACAAAAAAAAGTTGTGTGTGCTGGGTGCCCCACCATATTTGTCCTACATATTTTTTCCCGCGCGAATCTGAAGTCAGAATTAGGGGTCGGTGAGCATATTTTTGAGAAAACCCAAAAAACCGATAGATATCATTATCTAGTAATTTTTTCTTCATGATGATAATATCCTTATAATTTTCGTCGTTTCCTGACCCTATTGTCTTCAAATCACCTATGCAGTGGATTTCTGTTGCGCTTTTTCCCTCTCTCTTGTGCTTCTCTTTGTAACATCCAACAGTAATCTGCAAACATTTGTACTCCCCATTGTCCCTGAAATCGCCGTTTAAATTCTTTCAGATCTTGATAAAATCTTTCTCCTTGCTTTTTACTAAAGTCTCCTTTATTCTCCGGGAATTGATCAAAATGTGAATCAAGAAAGTGCATTTTCAAATTCATTAGACAACCTGAATTTTTTAAGTTTTTTATCATCCGCATCATCCTCATACTCTAGCGCTTCCCTGCAAAACAACGTGCTTTCGCTGACTTCGATACCATGAAATGTTGACTGAACGAATCATTCTACACATCCCATTAAAGGGCCAGTTGTCGTCACCGTCCAAACACTCCGTGTTAGCAAGTTTCTGCCGGTACTTGTACCAGGCTTGTCGAAAAATGAAAGATAAAAAATTTATTTTATTTTTGTGTGACCCAGATGAGAGAAAATAGGATGTGAATTAAAATGCACCCAGAAAAAAGATCTAGTCCATTTAACTAAATCCTAGTCAAGCCAAATAAATTTTTTTTAGTTGTAGGCCGGCCTAATACAACTCTATTCATGTCAACGAAATTTTTTTTTTTGAATGACTGACTAGAAAAATATATTGCGATCTAATCAATGTTTATTTAATATTAATAAATATTATTTCAAACTGAACAAATATATATTTAAATGAAATGATTTTTTTTTAATATTTACGCAATATATATTTTTAAACATTTCAATCTTTGAATGTATAGCTACACATATGGAGTCTACTATTTCGTAAAGCTTCGTCTTTTCTTTAACAGAAGGGAAAAGAAAATACCCTTTTTTATGGGAATCCTTTTCGGGGGGATTCGACCATCTTGCGTTTTGTCGCAATGTTCAATGTATTAAATATCCATACTGAAAAATAAGGATATCAAACATAGACGAGCGACGAGCTTGGGAAGGATATAGGCGTCGAGTGGTGGGTTCGCTTGTGCGAGAAGTAGCCACCTGGCGGATTTTTGGGGTACTGACAAATCTGCAGATATGATCGGATGAGATTACGGGTGAATAGGTATTTAGTAACAATGAATAGAATTTTTCTTCAACGCCTGTTTCTCGATGACAGGGAACCCAAATAAATAAATACAGTGAAAGTGAATATCGCCCAAAATTGGATGGAAAGAAAATTTTCTTTAAAGTAACTAAAAAATAATCAAATAAACGATTATAGTACCTACGACTAGATCTTTTTTCTGCGTGTGTTTGCAAAGTACTGTTGGCTATTACAGATAAAAACATACATAAACTGCATGATAGTAATATCATACAGAAAAGAATACTAGATCATGATTTTTATCAGTTTTTATGGATTTTTTCGAGAATTGCTCATCGACCCCTAATTCTGACTATAGATTCGTGTTCAACGAGAAAAAAAACGTAGGGAAGATATGGTGAAACGCCCAGCACACACAACTTTTTTTTGTGGGCCTGTGTAATCAAAGACCGACGCAATTACACATTGGGGCGATAATTTGTAGTGGAATTTTATTCCATCAGGCCCATCTCAGGTTTATACATGTACACTAGACTGTTTAAAAAAAAAAAAATCGATTTTTCAACGGGCCACACCTGAAATAGTTAGTTTAGATAGAAAAAAAAATGCTGTCAAAAGATGAGCATTTTATATTGAGTGGAAGACACGCCGCGATTGATTTTTTAATTTTTTTTTTTTTTTGAATTTAAGACAAATTATTGGAAAAAAAGTTTTCTTCCCGACAGCTCCCAGAATGTCAGATTGCATCCTAAAAAAACAAGTTTTGAATTTCATCATTTTTATTTATTTTTAAATCGGCTCCCAAACGTATTTTCACTATATTATTTCACTATTTTTCAAAACTATATTGTTTATAATAAGTCTTTTTTCTTTTTATTTTACAACTATAATCTGTTATTAGTAATAATAATGAACGTTTTGGGTGATTCATGATAAGTGAAAAAACCATTTCCATTATGGGTTGCCTTTAAAAATCGAATAGAATCTTGGATAAACTCCTTTTAAGGCAAGGCTAAATACCGACATTATTACTGAAGCCCTACATTATCGACTCAAAATCGCTGTCCAAACTTTTTCCAATACCGGTGGATGAATATCAATTAAATTTACGAATTAATGATGAATGAATTGCAGAATGCAAATGCGAGACATAAATCAACGTTTTCGTTAATTGCCACAGACTTGTCAGACAGTTTGGATAGAAGTCTGATGAAAGTAATGTTTATTTCATAGGAATTCAACATGGGGCTGCCCTCTTTCGGATTTTTGTGAACTTAATTTCGCCATTTTTTTTCTCGATAAAACACGAAATTTATCAACATTTATCTCGTGATTTGGATTCCAAACTTACGTCGCGGTTTTTTCATAAAATAATGTCAAAGACGTATCGATATTCGTACGTTGGTGTTGGTTATGGAGCCCCACTCATGGTTTTAGCCGAAATGCCGTAAAAACATTATAATTTAATATTTTCAATTACAGATTTTTTATGATAACCGGATCTGTAATTTTTTCTTTCGTTTTCCGAAAAAATTTTAGTGGGGCTCCATTTGTGCCATAATTCTGATGATACTGTCAAAACTTTATTGATTTTCATCCTTTCGTGCTTGAGCAAGTTTGGAATCCATTTTCGAGGTGCTGATGTCGGTATTTAGCCTCCCCTTAAAAAAATGCGTTAGGTAGCTGAAGTTCGTTCAGTTTGATTTATTCTGGATTCCCGAAGAATTGAGGTGCTAGTCTATTTTAGAAGGTCAAAAAAAAGCAAATTTTTGAGATTTTTTTTTTCAGCTCCTTTATCAGATATGACTATGAAACTGTTATTACAACTTTGTTTCATCCTTTAAAAGTATATAAAACAAAAATTTATTTTTTATTTCGATTCTTTAAATAATTTATAGGAGGCGCCAAAGTCGAAAATGTCTTGTCCCATGGCCAACAGTTAATTTCAGGATTGGCAAGTCTGAAACAAAAAACTAAAAAAGCATTTTAAAGAGAAGGTTTTTTACATAACAATTTACAACCGTTAAAGAAAAATTGATTTAAAAAAAAATGGCGGATGTTTGAAATAAATCGTGAAAAAATAAATTTTTATTTTCATTTCAAACATCCGTCATTTTTTGTTTCTAATCGATTTTTCATTAACAGTGGTAGATTGTTATGTAAAAAACCTTTTTTAAAAAAATGCTTTTTTATTTTTTTGTTTCGGACTTGCAAATTCTGAGATTAACCGTCGGCTCTGAGACAAGACATTTTCGACTTTGGCGCCTTCTATAGAATATTCAAAGAATCAAAATAAAAAATGAATTTTTGTTTTCTACTTCCAAAGAATGAAACAATGTTGTAATAACAGTTTTATAGTCATATCTGATGGAGCTGAAATTTTTTTTTTAATTTGCTTTTTTGGCCTTCTAAAGTAGACTGGTACCTTAACTCTTCGGGAATCCTGAATAAATCAAATTGAACGAACTTCAGCTACTTAACTCATTTTTTAAAAGGAGTTTATTTAAGATTCTATTCGATTTTGAAAAGCATACCCATAACGCAAATGAATTTTTCACTTTATGACCCACCCAAAACTGTTCATTATTATTACTAATAACAGATCATAGTTGTAAAATAAAGAGGAAAAAAAACTTATTATAAACAATAAAGTTTTGAAAAATAGTGAAATAATATAGTGAAAATACGTTTGGGACCCGATTTAAAAATAAATAAAAATGATGAAATTCAAAACTTATTTTTTTAGGATGTAATCTGACATTCTGGGAGCTCTCGGGAAGAAAACTTTTTTTTCCAATAATTATCCGTCTTGAATTTAAAAAAAAAGGAAAAAAAAGGAAAAATCAATTGCGGCGTATCTTCCACTCAATATAAAATGCTCATCTTTTGACAGCATTTTTTTTCTATCTAAACTAACTATTTCAGATGTGGCCTGTTGAAAAATCGATTTTTTTTTAACAGCCTAATGTGCATGTACAAACGGGACTGTTGTCGTGAATGCTAAAATGTCACGGTAAATCGAACTCGATGGCATCGTCGTCAGTTTCTCGATCTTCAGTGATCTTCTGTCTCGCGTATCCTCTGCTCTTACGACGCTCATTCAGCGAACACGAGTCCCAAAGATTGTGGGAGTTTTTCGAGATAGTTGCCCTCAGTGTTCGACACGAGGCTTTAGAGTCATCGATAGTGAGGTTGAAAAAAAAAAGAATGATCAAAAGACGGGGAACGCAATGATGAAGATAGGAGTGATGCCACGACGGTACGAAGTGGGAGCAGGGTTGCAAGTAATGCATTACTTTTTATAATGCATTTGCATTTTCATTAACCATTAACCATTAAAATTTTTTTTATTTATTTATTTATTTTCTTTTATTCTTGAAAGTGCAAAAAAAAAAAACAAATAAATAATTAAATAAATAAATACATTAATTAATTAATACATTAATAAATAAATAAATAAATAAGAACTTGCTTTAAAAAAAAAGAAAAAAAAAGTTTTTTTTTAAATTTTATTATTTATTTATTTATTTATTTCTTTTTTTGGCACTTTCAAGAATAAAAGAAAATAAATAAGTGAATAAAAATTCAATGGTTAATGGAAATATTTTCCATTAATCATTTTCATTAGCCATTAAAAAAGTAATGGTTAATGCATTACTTTTTCATTAAAAATTTTGCAACCCTGAGAGGGAGTAAGGCCCAGGTTGCGATAGTCACGCGGAGGTGGAAGAGAATAAGATGAAGAGAGAGAGAGAGAGAGAGAGAGAGAGAGAGAGAGGCCCAATCGTTTCTCTTCTTATTTCTTATTCTTCTTTATCCGAGCGAGCATAAAGCACGTGGAACCACCACGGGGATCACGAAGTCGGCATCTCATTATCGAATTTACCGCGTTCAGGTACCTCCCCCCGTTTATCGATATTTCCACTACGGATTATCCCAGGTTCGCGGGACTAAAATAATAGTGATCGTAATAAGCCGCGATTCAGAGCCGCCCTTCCATCGCTCGTCGATCTCATCCCTCCCATTTTTGAAACGCTTATAATACTCGGCGCGCCCTCTGCACTCCCAATGCCGGAATATTTTTGCATATATTTGATTTTCGTGTTCAATGGCGAATTGCGCCATTGTATGGGAACGGCTTTTTTTCTTTTGTGGAAACCATTTTCTCATCTCCCTGCGAATTCTATGATTGTAGCGATAATTAAACCTTTTTATCGTAACGATAACATAACTTTCCTGCACAGGATGCGTGTACGCATTTTCCCACCTGCAACACTTTTTCTTTTTTATTCGCGCACCTCTTTCTTATTTCATCGACCTGCGAGAAGAGCTGCTTGCTAGGGGAGAGCAACGCGCCAGAAGCGAAAGAACTTATTCTCACCGCAGTAAAACTCAAACTGCGTAACTACCGGCCTTCCCTCCTTCTCTGCCGCAAAAAGCCTAAAATTAATGATAATAATAACATGAGATGGAAAGGGAAGAAAGATGTACGAGAATGAAAGTTTTAAGCGCCGGCCGACGCATAAACGACCCTAAAAGTGAAGAACTGTACGCACTGGCAAAATTCCTACTCGTGGGAGTTCTCGAGGAAAAACAACAAGTGGAGAAGATAAAGGATAAAGTTAAGGGGGTCGAGTCAGCGTCACAACGCCGATTTCTGAACATAAATATAAATGTTCGTTGAATACGTGTAAACCTGATCAATGATCCATCATTTGACGTATCAAATGGAGAAATTTTTGAGGCTAATTGGAACCCTTAAGGTACAGTGGTTCTCTCGTGAATCCATTTTTGAGTTGCACTACGCTGTGCATGATCCTGACCAAACCGCTTCACGGATCTTATCCTATATGACGTCTCATTTTCTTCGTAACACTTTTTCCCATTGCTTAAGTGCGGCACATTTTTTTTAGGTCGTTATTATGGAGTTGCAGGCCACTTTTGGAATTTTTGACCCATTTTTTTGTTTCAAAAAATTAAAAAATAGTCTGTAACTTTATGATAAGGACCTAAAAATAAATCCGCCTCATTTAAGCAGTCCGGAAGAGTGTTATGAAGAAATGAGACAGGATAAGATCCGTCAAGCGGTTTGGTCAGGATCGTGCATAGCGCAGTAAAACTCAAAAATTGAGTTACACTGAGAGAAAAAATTACTGAATTTGAGAACATGAATTTATTTATTAAATGAAAGTATTAATTCGATTATTTATTTATTGAACCAAGAAAATCACTCTTCATTTAAAAAAATATTTTCACGAATCTATTATACTCCATTATATTAAACTCTTATTTAATAGTAACAATTAAATGCATGATAGATTTGATTAAATTTGTATTCATTGGATTAATTACATTGATCGTATCGTAAACATGAGATTATTTGAATTTAAAAAACGAATTTAATACAAAATTATTTTTTTTCAAAAAAATATTTTCTTGCAATAAAGTCATTATTATTTTACGTCAAAAAATATTTTTATTTAAATAGATGTGATTGAATTTGTATTCACATTTATGGCATCATAAACATTAGATTATTTGAATCTAAAAAACGACATCAATATTAAATTATTTTTTTCGAATAAAATTATTTCTTTGCAATAAATTCATCATTATTGTACTTCTAAAAATATTTCTGTAGTCTTTTCAATATTTATTAGATATAAAATTGATTGTGATTATTTTAAAAGAAGCTGTAGTAAAATAAATAACACATTATTTTATTCCAATAGAATACTTGTTTGGAATGATGAAATTTTTATTTCCTTCAAGCAAAGAACTATCATTCCTATAGTATACTTTAATAGTATACATAAGTTGTTAGAAATTAAAAACTGGTTTTTTAAATGTTTTCTTATATTCGAATCTTCATAACTCCTAACTTTTTTCAAGTGCACAGTAGTAGTCGATCGCGTAATAGGTAGCGTGTTAGGTAGTTAGGTAGGATAGGTATAATGCTAGGTAGGGTCGAGGGTTCAAATCTCTTTCGGACAGAGAAATTAGATCGGAAAATTGGCGCAGATTTGTCTTTTTTCTATTTATCTCTTTTTGGGGTCACTAAACTATGCATATTAAATTATTTGGCAAGGGCTATATATTTTTTTATAAAATGTTTAGCAACACTTAATAAACACGCATTTGACTGAATCAATCATTTTTCCTGTTGATTGGACTAATTACTTTGTTGATACAACAATTTTTTTTCTCATCGCTTCCTGTATTAAAAGACATGCATGTTTTGAATGATAAAATGTGTTCTTGAGTGAAACAACATAATACATATAATTGATAACATATTGTTAGATTCAAGTAAATTCGTTTATTGAAACAGAAATTTATGGAATTGACTGAAAAAAATGAACCAAGTAAATATATAAGGGAACCAATCTAATATGTTGTGGAAAATAATGAAAAAAATGATTTTTTGCCTTCAAAACTTTATTTCATTGGTTCTAGTAATTTTTTCTCTCAGTGTATGAGAGAACTGCTGAACCTTAAGGATTCCAGCTAGCGTCAAAAATTTCTTCATTTGATTACGTCAAATGATGAAACATTCGTCAGGTTTACAGATATATTTAATGAAAATTTATATTTATGTACTAAAATCGGCATTTTGACGCGGACTCGGTCCCCTTAAGGTTGTTGTGGGGTGAAGTACGAGGGGAGCGCCCTATCCTTATACATGGGACTGCTAGTTTCTTACCAACTGTTCGTCGTTAAATGATCGTCATATATAGTGTACGTTTTTGAGAGCAAAATTCACAGCGCTTCATAAGACTATACATTTTTGACTAAGCGGTGATTACAGGAAATGTTTTCATCTCTTTGCGGAATTATTTTCGATAATTTTGTATGGCTTAATGAAAGTGAGATGTATTGGCAACGTCGTCAATCGTGGCATATAATAATGCTTGGGTCGGCAGCATTGTCGCGAAGCTAGAGAGATGTACGCGTCACGTTCCTAACCTCAAAATTAACTTGCATTTGTGTCAAACTGTCTTTTTCTCGACATTTCTCGAAATTCATCATCATGAAACAAATTCCTAACAATTAAGTAATAATTATTAATGGAAGGAATAAAAAAAATATGCCTTTTTAATTTGTCTGCTGCATAAAATTCATGACCCCATGCATAATTACCAAATGTCGGTAACAAAGGAAGCGCTTGTGCCGTTTAAGTTGACACCATGTTTACAAGCCTCATATTTTGTGTGCACGATTATTGAGCAAATTTGCGATTATAAACATGAATAATTTTGAAAAGGTGCTCATAATTTCCAAGGCGCCAAGAGTTAGTCTGACATTCCAGCGACCTGTATCTATTTTTTTAATTCCGTAGCATCATTTTTTTTGCAGGTCTATGTAATATACTGGTGATGCACGCGGTTCATATCCCGTAAATAAAATATTTATAAAATCGTGCAACTTGGATATTTGCACATTACTCTCTCATTTTTTTCCATTGCTCATTGAATCTCCTTTACAAGGGAATATAATTATCAACTTTGGCTTCTTCATGAAGAAAGCTTTGAGAAGAATACAACAAGAGCAAGATAAAAAATCTTATTTATTTTTTCCTAAATATGAACTCTTGATACTTTGGTAAATATTGTGAATTTAATGGCATACAAATTTTGACACTTTTTGGACTTTCCTGTAATAAGCTTGAGTATCGTAAATTTTTCATCGCAATGTTGCCGAACTTTTAAAAAAATTTCCAAACCTTCAAAAACATTTACAAATAATACCTGGATGTAGAGTGTGGGTAGCCTCAAAAAAGTGATTCATAGATACAATGATCTTCGACTTCCTTTGAAATGATCCTAACATCAGACCATCAAATCTTTTTGACTATATGACATTTTATCAAAATTGCAAGGCAATTATCAATTTAGCACGATCATGTGCCGAAATTTATTGGGGTATCCTAGTTTCCAGTAAAATTACGATCAAGATATCTTAGGGATGCCCTAAAAGAGGATTCCTTGTTAAATCTCTGGTGGGTCCCCTGTGGTGTCTTTATTAACGCTAAACCTGGCAATCTAAAAAATCATATTTCGATCAAATCTCGATCAGGACTTATTGGGGCACCTCCGAAATGAGTATTTCTGCGCAAACATTTGCTGGGATCTTCCAGTTTCCTGTAAAATCTCGATCGGGATTTCTTAGGGATACCCGAATAAGGGAGTCCTTACTGGATCCCTGGCTAGCCTCAGGTTAATTCCTTATTATGACACTAATACTAAAAAATTTTGATTTCATATTTTTTGCGATTACATTAATTGCGATTAATTATAGGGCGCGCTTCAGCAAGCCATTTGGGCAACACACGTTCAAACTATGTTTTAGTCATTAATAAAGACAATGTGTGTAGTTCAGGTGCCTTCCTGAAAAGTGCTTATCTTAATAAATATAATTTACTCAACGATCCTATAGTATTCTTCAATAATCCACTATGGATCATTCAAGCATATAATAAGATCCGCCCTGGACACAGTTAAAGATCTGTTCGGGAGCCCCTGCTAGATTTCATTTTACAAACGTGTCATTCCGGTCGTCGAATCTGGTCCGATCTCCAGAAGAATCCTGATCCGTGCACTGAAAGAAATTTTATTGCACTATTTGGTTTTTCGCGTAACGAAAAGTTCAATAAAATATAGCAATTTAGGGACAATCGAGGTACAGTTGCAAAAAGTACAATAGTGAGTAACGAAATAGAGAGTTTGATATCTTCTGTTGCAATAACTCATAAGAATGTTGGAGTTTTACCTAAATAATAACAGTATTATAATTTGCTATTGTCTCGGATACCGAAAATTACAATAGTGCTTTACAAATAGCGAAAGAAAACATTTCACATTTTGGTCAACTTATAGCAATCATTCTGAGCTCGAATAGCAAAAATTACAATAGTGCTTTACAAATACATAGCGAAATAAAATATTTCACGTTTTGGTCAACTTATAGCAATCGTTCTGAGCTCGAATAGCAAAAATTAGAACAGTGCTTTGCAATGAGTAAAATAAGATCTTGCGGGTTTTGGAATCAGGGCATTGCAATCTCTCTAAACCAATATTCTTAAAATGACATCTGTCCCGGGAGGTTCATAGCTACGGCTATGAGCCTCCTGGCTTTTACTTAACTTATTAACCATGAGATTAATCCGTTTTTACTTAACTAATTAACCATGAGATTAAACAGTTTTTACTTAACTAATTAATCATGAAATTAACCAGTTAAGCGAAAGCTTTATTTATGGATCCTCGCTCCCATAAAGAGCACGAGCACCACCGACGTGCAATGGTGATTTGATTTAAATATGTAGTGTTTGGTCCATAGGACTGCGCGACAACAGAGCGCGGGTAATGTTCCAACAATTTAATGTTAATTGAGGACCCCGTACAACGGACTTTATCGGTGCTCGGTGACCCTCTCGCTGGCGCGAGAGCGCGCGCCGACCGTCGTCACCTAGCGGATCTCGGGCGAAGTGATGAGATCGTGGCAGGCCCCAGGTCGTCCCGTTACAATATATATTTATTAGGGTGACAGTTATTCGAGCTTTGGCGAAAAAAGTTCAACGCCACCCCAAAAACATAATCAATGTATATAAAAAAAAATCTGTATAAAGTTTGGAGGTGCTCGGAAATGTAAAAAATACATGTGTTTATCCCACGCATCAATGTTTTTTTTTCCGACGATAATATTAATGGGAAAAATTTGAAACTTGGTACACTTATTGTAGACCATACTTTGCACAATAAGTGTACACGGAGAGAATTTTATAAGGGAAATTGCTATACGGTACTGCGGTACCATATTGACATTAGTAGAAAAATTACTATGTACATAGTAATTTTAACTACATGACCACATTGTCATATGTAGTAAAACTGCTATGTATACATAGTAATTTTAATACGAATGACAATATGGTACCGCAGTACTAAGATACATGGCAATTTTCCGTATAAAATTCTCTCCGTGTACAAAGTTTCAAATTTTCCACATTAATATTATACTCCGAGTGATTAAAATTTTAAATGTAAAATATACATGTATTAATCCCACGCATCAATGATTTTTTTTCGAGTATAATATTAATGAGAAAAATTTGAAACTTGGTACACTTATTGTGCATAGTATGGTGTACAAAACCAAATTTTTTCAATTTTTTTCGTTCATAGTTTTGTTAATGACAAGCTCTGTAGAGATGCCCAAAAAACATTAAAAATTTGAATCGCCTGGTGGCGCGGTTTCCAATTTTCCGAGCGCCTCCAAACTTTACACAGATTTTTTTTGATACACCTTGATTATGTTTTTGGGGTGACACCGAACTTATTTCGCTAAAGCCTAAATAAATGTAACCCTAATATATATATTATATATACATAAATTTTTCCTCGGCCGAACTCGGGTCAGCTCGAGAACATTCGGCAACTTTTGCAATAGTGTTTTACGATTTTCCCCAAGTCCGCGTTATAAAAGGTACAAGTCTTTCTCATTTGAATGTGCGTTCTTATTGAGAATAGTAAATTTTTATATATTCATTACAACTTATATTATTTTAAATAACAATTTTTGAAATTATCCTAGCAAAATATCTAAAGAATCACTAGCATTATTTACAATTTCAATTCTCCAAGAGTAGAATAGCAATGTTTCCGAAAGTCACATAGTAATTCTTGCTTTTCAAGATAATATTAATACATACAGAGATAGCATAATGTCCTATTATTATAGGAATGTTTACGATTGTACCTTGTTTGTCCCTAGATTGCTATATTTTATTGTACTTTTCGTTACGCGAAAAATCAAATAGTGCAATAAAATTTCTTTCAGTGTGATTAGGATGCATTACGGGAATCCAGTTAGATCCTTACCATAATTTCTGCACGGGATGTTGAATTTTTCGCTAAATTTTTTAAGATATACTCCAACTCATTAATATTTGAATGCCTACTCCAAGGGAGAAAAATTTTGCAATCACTTCTTCTGTTGTAATTTTCTAGCTGTCTATCTAATTTTTTTGCATAAATACATCAAATCTCAAGGGCGTTTAGTATTGAATTTGGAAAGTATTACTTTTGGGAATCAAAGCTCATGATCTTCACAATTTCCGAAATGCAACAAAAAAATCATGCAAATTATAATTTGATCGAAGTTCCTGATATCTTACTATCATGCGTTAAGCTCCCTTTATGAGAAACCTATATTTCAATTACCCATCATAGGAAAGCTCAAAGAACTCCCCATATGTATATGAGTCTCGACGAACGATGGAAAATCATGAGGAAGCCATGGAAAATTTTCAATTTACACGATTAGCGCAAATGAAAAGAGTCAAAAGCTTCAGAATACTAAGGTGTATATTGAATAAAAAGGACGTGTTGCAAAACCAATCATTACCACACCCCCTACAGCACACAATATAGCAGCAATGTTGCTGAAATGTTGCACGACAACATTGCAATATTGCATGTAACATTGCAGCAACCTTGCTGCAATGTTGCTATGTCCACCGATTGAATTATTGCTGCAATATTCCGCAATATTGCAGAAATATTGAATGCAATCAATATGCAATATTGCAGAAATATTGCATGCAATCAATATGCAATATTCCAGCAATATCACTCGTATTGGATATGCAATATCGCAGGAATATTACGTGCAATGGAAACTTTATCATTTGAATTATTGCATAAAATAAAAATATGTAGTCTTCAGTCCATCGAACTGCGCTATCACAAGGCACGGGTAAATGTTCCAACAATTGATTGTTAATTAAGACCCCGATACCGGACCTTTATCGGTGCTCGGTGTCGCTCTCGCCAGCGCGAGAGCGCGCACCGACCGCCGCCACCTAACGGATCTCAGGCGAAGTCCCGAGATCGTGGCAGGCCCCAGGTCATCCCGTTACATTATATAGTGATATTTTGCAAATAAGAATCATTCAGAAACAAAAAACATTTTGGTTTTATAGCTTTTTTGATATTGAACATTTTTCAATACGAATATCACAATGTCTTAATTATATTATATCGCTGCAATATCACATGTCCTATTAATGTCAAAAGCACAACAAAATTTTAAAAAGAAATATGAAAAAAGAAAAAGAAAATGATGTGAAATTAATCGTTATTGATGTTTGATGAGGAATAAATGAATAGATCTTTTTCAATAGATTTTTTTCATATTTATTACGCTTGTGCAGTTGTAAAATTTGAAGTTCCATCTCATTAATATCGCTGCAATTTACTCGCAACGTTTCAACAAAATATTGCAGAAAACATTCCTGCAATATGTTGTGCAATATATCATTGCACATGCAATATGACAACATTGCTGCAACATTGCACCAACGTTTAAACAAAATATTGCAGAAATGTTGCTTAGGAACATTCCCGAAACATTGCTGAGAAGTTTTAGTGCAATGTTGCGTAGAAATGTTACCGCAACATATCTGCAATATATCATTGCACGTGCAATATGACAACATTGCTGCAACATTGCAGCAATCTTTCAACAAAATATTGCAGAAATGTTATTTAGGAACATTCTCGAAACATTGCAGAGAAGTTTCAGTGCAATGTTGCGTACGCAATGTTGCCACAACATATCTGCAATATTTCATTGCACGTGCAATATGACAACATTGCTGCAACTTTGCAGCAAGGTTATGTGCTGTAGGGGACTATTCTTATTCATCCCCTTCATTTAAATATGAAACCGCAAAATTAAAAGCATAGAATAACAATACCAATAAAAAACGAATTATCCAAATTGCCTGTTTACAATAGCCTGAAAGTTTTGACCTCGCGAAAACAATGCTTAACGGGAAAAAAAATGGTTTTCAACACCAATTAGCTTTTCTCGCGGCAAATTTGTCCCATCGAGAAAATTCAGTTTTGAGTCACATCGCCGACCCCACCCCGCAAGGGGTACACTAATGATCGGAGGAAATCCGATGACTGGGAAAGTTATGAGCAAGATGGACATCAGTGTGTTGATCGTGTAAGTGCCTCACGCGGAATCCCCGAAGGAGGGAATGAAACAGAAGGGGGGGGGGGTCGGCAAGAGGGGTTGAGACGTACCCCGCGGTGAGGCAGCCGCCTAATCATTCTTTAAACGTGCATAAACAAGTCTCCCTCTCGATATGGAAAAAAAAAACGAGTGGCTATAATGGTGGCTGTGTGAGAGACGCGCCGGTTGTGTGTTCTCTTGTGCCGCGTTTGTGCTGATGGCGTTTATGAATAATGTCATTCCCGCGTAGAGCGCGTATATACGTATATATAGTTTTGCGTTATAACCGAAGACTGAAACGCCCCCGGCGCAACAAGCGTCCCAAAGGTGAACCAGAGGAAAAATCAAAAAGCTTACACTCAACGAAGCGCGTGTATGTGAGAAGATTGTTGGGCCCTAACGCTTATAACCGCGTGCGGCTAGATGTGTAAAGCGTTGCTGGACCATCAGGCAGCCACGAAATCTAAAATGCAAATACACCCAACAAATCACTATCGGTGACAGGCATACTGACTTGAAAAAAAAAAATAATAATAATAATAATAGAAAAAAGAGAGAATGGAAAAAAAAGAGAGGAAGGAGATGCCGGTGGGACCCCCCGCTGGTTATTTCGCCGCTGATTCTTCGGACTCCGCTTCCACCATTTTGCCCTTGGACTCCGCTATTTTTTCCATCATTATTTGTATCTCCTTTTCGTACCAATGTCGACCAATATAGTTGGGAAACGAGGAACGAAAAAAAAGAACACTCATGATCTTGACTCCTACTTAGAGACGCAGGTACCCAAAAGAAGGCCCCCTCAACTTCACGATAAAAAGCGAGCTTGAATAATTCCTCGATCTCGCACCGAGAGCCCATTATTCAAAAAATATTATTAACTCCGATAGCTCAATACGTAAGGGGATTTTTTTTCTTTTCTTTCGATCAATTTTTTTTTTGTTTCTCATTTTCGTTTTGGTCCACGACGGGGCGAATTTCTCAGGTTCGTTTAATGAAATTGAAAAAGGAGTTTCGAGGGCTAGGGATATTTCGTTTTCCAGCCCGAGCGATTATTCCTTGTCGAGGCAAAGTGAAAAATCATTCGATTTACGGATCGATGATTCCACTCGCTTAATCTCCAACGAGAAGAGCTCCTTTCTCTCGCAGTGAATAATAAATCGGCTTGAGGTACGCATGAGGTATAAGGGAGGGAGAGAGAGAGAGAGAGAGAGAGAGAGAGAGAGAGAGAGAGAGAGAGAGAGAGAGAGAGAGAGAGAGAGAGAGAGAGAGAGAGAGAGAGAGAGAGAGAGAGAGAGAGAGCGAGAGAGAGAGAGAGAGAGAGAGAGGGTAAGTGGGAGAGCAAGTGTCCGCGGGGGGTGAACAAAAATTAAGGGTCCTCGTTTTTTTCAAAATTCTCTTGCGAAGGGGCCGAGAATACGACTCGAAGAAACGAGATGGGGTGCGCGAAGGCGTTGACGTCGAAACCGTCGACTATTCAGTCTTTGAATCTCTTCTCTGCACAAGAAAGAGCAGAAAGGATTCCAAAGCTCATTGTCGAACGATATGTCGTAACAGTGACACCCGGAGAATGAACTCGGCATTATTATTAACGCGTTAGGTCTTTTACAGCCACGAAAAAAGTGGCCAGTCACCAGGCTCTCGTATACATGGGAGCCCCATACATATGTTTCGTTCCCTCCGTCTCTTTCTGGCTCCCTTCTACTCGCCGAAAAGGCATTCAACGGAGATTCAACCCTAAAGACTTTCCGTTGTGTCTATGAGAGAGGGACGAACCGACAGTGACGAGGCTATCGAGACTCCTAAAGAATTCCTGTGTGCCTGCAAGAGTCTTTGACTCGATTTTTTTTGTCCATAATTATCCTATTAACATGTAATGATCTGCGCTTTCCTCGAATCCCATTCAACGCACAATCGTCGGTATAAGTAACTTGACGCTAATACGACACACTGTTTGGGAATTCGTTCAATTATTAAGTCGTTATTTACCGAATGCATTAACAATAATTGATTAAGTGTCGTAGAATTCGAACAACTTGATCCAATATAGTTTTTCCTACTGACAAGATAGATGAAGTCACTCGTGCTTTTGCATCGTCATAATTATTTTCATGAACGTAAAGATATCCTGATCTTATTCTAGTCTAGAAAACGAATTGTCATCATGTTATATTTGTAAATTTAAAATCATGTAAATTTAAAATCAACGAATTGTCATCATGTTATATTTGTAAATTTAAAAAAACGTTCGAAATCATATGTATTTATACGAATTTAAAGTAAATTTCAAATTCGTATTTTGTTTTTTTATATTTTCTTTTGTTTCTTTTTTTTATTTTTCTATTCTATTCTCAGCTTTTAATTTTATGTCAGTACTAGATAAAATGTTGAAATACGTAATGAAAAAAAAAATCTCTGGCTTCTATGAATCGGACTTTCTCCTTATTTGAAAAGAAATCCGAAGAAATCAATGAGTTTAACTATACTACGGGAAAAAATTAAACGATCAAAAAATGTTCCCAAATTGTTAGTGATTTTTAACAATGCTGTATCTCAGTGAAAAATGGTCGTATCGAGGTCTAAAAAAAGCATTTTGAAGCTTGAAGTTTTTAGTTTTCAGATCTTATAGCAAACAAATTTTCGAAGCTACAAGGATTATTGATGGGTTTTTGAGAACAAATTTTTTTTCATCCTTGCCATGAAAAAACAGGAGAAAAAGGGCTATTTATGATTTTTCAGAAAATCAACGGCTAAATTAAAAATATTGACAAAACGACTAATGTTGAGCATGACTAGCTCAATATATCCACAAAATCCCTGTGAAATTTCAATTTGATCTATCGAACGGTTTTTTTGTTTCGAGCAATCAAATTTTTTTTAAATTGAAGGATCATGTTTCTGCTCCTAAACGTCATAATCATTATTAAAGTGGAAAACAATTTTTTTTTGGCTTTTTTCACATTTTTATCGCAAACAGCGTTTAAATGTACAGAAAAAAAAATCGAAGAATTTTCGAATTTTTCTTTTTTTTTAATTTTGTCGATTTTTGTTTTCTTACTAAATTTAAACGTTGTTTGCGATAAAAATGGGGGAAATGCTCGAAAAAAAATTTCTTTCTTTTATTTTCATAATGAATTTGAAGTGTAATAAACATGATCCTTTAATTTTTTTTTAAATTTTATTGCTTGAAACAAAAAAACCGTTCGATAGATCAAATTGAAACTTCACAGGGATTTTGTGGGTATATTGAGCTGTAAAATTCACGCTCAACATTAATCGTTTTGTCTATATTTTTAATTTGGCCGTTGATTTTCTGAAAAACCATAAATAGCTCTTTTTCTCCTGTTCTTTCAAATTCATGGCAAGGATGGAAATTTTATTTTGTCGAAAAACCACCAACAATCCTTGTAGAACATTGATTCAAATTTGTGAAACGCCCCTTCTGATTTCTGTGCGATCATTGGTTGCTGAGATATCAATGGTCCAAAAGAAATTTTTTTTTTCGTAAAAGTTCGATATCTCAGCGAAAAATGGTCGCAGCGAGGTCTCAAAAAAAGGAAATTGAAGCTAAATAAACAAGCTATCCGATCCTTGTAATATTTCAGCTGGAAGAATTTTTTCCCAAAAATTACAGCCAAAACAAAAGCGATGCAAATATGCCATATTTTTTTTTCTTGGTATTTCGCATAATAGCGTGAAACTTGTAGCTTCGAAATGTTTTTTCTGCAAGATCTAAAAACTAGAAACTTCAAGCTTCAAAATGCTTTTTTTTAGACCTCGATACGACCATTTTTCACTGAGATACAGCATTGTTAAAAACCACTAAAAATTTGGGAACATTTTTTGATCCTTTAATTTTTTCCAGTAGTTATGAAAATTGAAAAAAAAAATGATGACATAATTTCACAACTATCGTTTTAATTGTAGCAATTTATTGAAACACTGGAAGACTTGATGAAAAAATCACCTTTCATGATCCACACATTTGCTAAAAATGATGTGTGTACAAACCAAAGCCTCAATTGGTCAACTGATTTTCGAGGTATTATGGGAGCTAATTTAAAAAAACATTATTTAGCTTGAATTAATACGATTATAACTCCATTAATTAGTGCAATTTGGTCAGCGACTTATTTTCCGTTCTAAAAACTTTTGAAAGCTCCAAAAAAAAAGAACTTTATCGACTTTCTACACTAGAATTCTGCTTTAATACAATCCTTGGGGTATAGTTAAGTTAAGGAGGTACGCGCAGTCAGGATTTCCAAAAAATCGATTTTTTTAAATATCATTTTCGTAATGTACATATGGGGCATTCCATACCAAGTCGACCTGAGTGTGACCCTCGACCCCGCTGATTTCGTTAACGATTTTTTTTGTGATTCTTCCAAGTCAAAATAGCATTCAGATTTTTTTTCAGATTTTCAAAACCACATTTGAGTACGTTATGATTTTTTGGACATTTTTTTCGAAAACATCGAGGGCCGTAAATTAAAAATCTAAAAAAATTCTCAAAATTCCGTTGTCAAAAATGAAAATTTTTGACCTAAAATTCAGAATGTCCAGGCTGCTTTCGCTTCCACCTCAATTTTGGATTTTTATGAAGAAAACGTAAAAAAAATAGATGCAGAAATCAATCAACCATTTTTGGAAATTGTTGGTTAACGATAAAAATATTCAAGCCACTTTTCACGGTAGATCAATTTCTGCATCTATTTTTTTTTTACGTTTTCTTCATAAAAACCTAAAATCGAGGTGGAAGGAAAATCCTGGACATAATGAATTTTGGGTCAAAAATTTTCATTTTTGGCACCGGATTTTTGAGAATTTTTTCAGATTTTTAAATTACGACCCTGGAGGCTTTCGAAAAAAATGTTCAAAAAATCATAACGTACTTAAATTTGGTTTTAAAAATCTGAAAAATTTTAAGTGCTATTTTGAGTTGGAAGAATCATATAAAAAATCGTAAAAGAAATCAGCGAGGTCGAGAGTCACACTCAGGTCGACTTGGTATGGAATACCCCATCAATCCCATCATATATTTATGTATAAATGTAGAAAAATTCATATCAATTCGACAAATATTTTCGAAGTTATAGGCTTATTTGTAAACACGTAATTATTATGTGTAAAGTGCCCTTGAAACTTTGAACGCGTTTTTCTCAAGACTGTGTTTACAAATTCGGTGAGTAAGATTTCTCAGAAATGGCGTAACCGATAAGTCTCAAATTTGTTACCAACCTTTATAAATATATTTTTTAATAATTAATCGAAGGTTTTTTTTCCAATAAATATTTTCCATTTTATAAAGAATTTAAGGCAAACATTTTCATCACAAATCGAATTTTTTTTTTGACGCCTTCATTTCGTTAAACTAAATATTTTGCTTATTCCTTCGATTAAATACCAGATTATACACTACTTGCAGAAAAAAAGGGAGCAAGGAAAATTTCTAAATTTTTCGGTGATTTTCGACAGGCTGTCAGTGAAAAGTGGTCGTACCGAGATCTTAAAAAAAAGGCTTTTGAAGCTCCAAGATTCTAATTTTCAGATCTTTCGATCAAATTTTTTTAGAAACTAAGGTTCTTACGCAATTTTAAGAAATAGCGCGAAAGAAAATTTTCCCAAAATCCTTACCTTTTTATTTTTGGTCCACGGATTCGGAAAATTTTGTTCCAGCTAAACCAATACATGGATGGCCTGTTTATCCAGCTTTAATTTTCTTTTTTAATTTTTTCTTTACGTCGATTTATCACGGAGATATCCGGTTTTGATTGAAAAAGGAACCTTTTGGCTTTAATCAATGATATGATGATGATTTTTGGGAAATTTTTTTGTTTTTTACCCTCAAAATTAAGTTGAAAAAAGTATGAAAAGTGACTTTGTCCCTCGTTTTGGTAAATCGACTGCAGCTTTGCTAATATTGATGGGAAGGTTAAGGGGGGAATCCCATATAAATGGTCGAAGATGACGAGGAATTTCGAGATTTTTTTCCAATGCAACTACCGGACCAATCGTTTTCAACTTTGGAGGCTATTTTATTGTATATTCGAAGAGTTGAAAAACATTTTTTTAAATCGAAAATAAGTATTCATCAGCAGCCTGCAACCAATCGTTGCTGAACGAATTTTTTCCGCGATGTCGAATTGCGGCAGCTGTAGTTTTTTTGTATTTTTCATCCGAAACAAAAAAATCAGAAACCTTTACATTTTATATGAAAGTACGCGTCGATAAACCAAGAAAAAGTTTCAAAAGTTGAATATTGTAATAATGGCGGCAAGAGAAAAAAGATCGAATTTTCACCGAACATTTTTATGCAAAAAATGATTGTTAAATTAATTTTTTTCCAAAAATGGAGGTTTATCGACGAGGGTTTGCAATTATGTGTCTAAAAATATTTTGTTAAAATGAATTGGATGAATAGTTTTTTTTTCATCGCTCCCGCAAATTAGGAAAATGTAGTGTTGAGTAAATCGCGTTTAAAAGTTAATCAAAATCTCTGGTATCTTAAAAAAATGTTTTTCAAATCTTCGAAAGTACAATAAAATAGCCTCCAAAGTTGAAAACGATTGGTCTAGTAGTTGCGTTGGAAAAAAATCCCGAAATTCCTCGTCATCTTTGATCATTTTTATGGGTTTCCCCCCTTAATGTTTTAAAGAATTTTTACACTCAATATACCCCAAATAGCCCTGTAAATTTACAGATCGATCTATTGAACAATTTTTCCAAACGGGTTGATCAAAAATTCCAAAAAAATTAAAGGAGCAAGGTTCTTGTTTCTGAACATCAAGTAATCTTCTTAAAAATGGAAAAATGTATTTTTTTCGACTTTTTTTACAATTCTGCATCTGTTACCGGTTAAGTGGTAAAATCCAACATTTTTCGAACACATTTTGAGAAAAGGTCAACGTAAACTTAAAATTGTTTCAACATATTTTTTTCGTAGATGGCTTGATGGAATAACAAATGAATATATAATACATTTGTAGAACAAACCTAAGGTTTGTTGTAGAAACGGACGCTTTGTCGAAATTTTCAAAAACCCGAAAATCGCAAACCCTAGAAATAGAACTTTGATATCGGATTTTTTTTTTAATAATTTTGGAATTTCCACGAAATCTTCATTGCAAATTAAAACTAAGACCCTAGGCTCCGAAAACAAGCAATAAATAAATTATTTTTTGACATTTGAAGTTTATGCAGACTACTTGAAGAAAAAAAATGCATCAATCATCACTTCTGTGGGGCCCCCTACAGCACATAACACTGCTGCAACGTTGCAGCAATGTTGTCATATTGCACGTGCAATGAAATATTGCAGATATGTTGTGGCAACATTGCGTACGCAACATTGCACTGAAACTTCTCTGCAATGTTTCGGGAATGTTCCTAAGCAACATTTGTGCAATATTTTGTTGAAACGTTGCTGCAATGTTACAGCAATGTTGTCATATGGCACGTGCAATGATATATTGCAGATATGTTGCGGTAACATTGCTACGCAACATTGCACTAAAACTTCTCAGCAATGTTTCAAGAATGTTCCTAAGCAACATTTCTGAAATATTTTGTTGAAACGTTGCTGCAATGTTGCAGCAATATTGTTATATTGCACGTGCAATGATATATTGCAGATATGTTGCGGTAACATTGCTACGCAACATTGCACTAAAACTTCTCAGCAATGTTTCAAGAATGTTCCTAAGCAACATTTCTGAAATATTTTGTTGAAACGTTGCTGCAATGTTGCAGCAATATTGTTATATTGCACGTGCAATGATATATTGCAGATATGTTGCGGTAACATTGCTACGCAACATTGCACTAAAACTTCTCAGCAATGTTTCAAGAATGTTCCTAAGCAACATTTCTGCAATATTTTGTTGAAACGTTGCTGCAATGTTGCAGCAATGTTGTCATATTGCATGTGCAATGATATATTGCACAAAATATTGCAGGAATGTTTCCTGCAATATTTTGTGGAAACGTTGCGAGTAAATTGCAGCGATATTAATGAGATGGAACTTTAAATTTTACAACTACACGAGCGTAATAAATATGAAAAAGATCTATTGAAAAAGATCTATTCATTTATTCCTCATAAAACATCAATAACGATTAATTTCATGTCATTTTCTTTTTCTTTTTTCATATTTCTTTTTAAAATTTTGTTGTGCTTTTCACATTAATAAGATATGTGATATTGCAGCGATATAATATGATTAAGACATTGTGATATTCGTATTGAAAAAATGTTCAATATCAAAAAAGCTATAAAACCAGAATGTTTTTTGTTTCTGAATGATTCTTATTCGCAAAATATGACTATATAATGTAACGGGATGACCTGGGGCCTGCCACGATCTCGGCACTTCGCCTGAGATCCGTTAGGTGGCGACGATCGGTGCGCGCTCTCGCGCTGGCGAGAGCGCCACCGAGCACCGATAAAGGTCCGGTATCGGGGTCTTAATTAACAATCAATTGTTGGAACATTTACCCGCGCCCTGTGATAGCGCAGTTCGATGGACTGAAGACTACATATTTTTATTTTATGCAATAATTCAAATGATAAAGTTTCCATTGCACGTAATATTCCTGCAATATTGCATATCCAATACGAGTGATATTGCTGGAATATTGCATATTGATTGCATACAATATTTCTGCAATATTGCATATTGATTGCATGCAATATTTCTGCTATATTGCATATTGATTGCATGCAATATTTCTGCAATATTGCGGAATATTGTAGCAATGATTCAATCGGCGGACATAGCAACATTGCAGCAAGGTTGCTGCAATGTTACATGCAATATTGCAATGTTGTCGTGCAAAATTTCAGCAACATTGCTGCAATATTGTGTGCTGTCGGGGGCTGTTTCACTGTTTGTCGATACAATTCCTTTTTCGCAAATACAGTAATCACCACAGGAAATTCCCAAAATCGCCTACTTGAGCGGAAATTTGATTCCGGCTGGGATCAGGACCACATCAGGCTGGCCTTACAACAAGATCCGGCCCTGATCAGGCTACATATCATGTCCTGATGAGACTACATATCAGGCTACATATCAGGAGAATAACGCTATTACCGGACAGGCTGGGATCAGGCTCCTCATCCGGTCCTGATCGCGCACGGTTCCTAGCCTGATCAGCCGCCTTATCTGATCCTGATCGAGCACGGTTCCTGCCTGATCAGGCGCCTTATCCGGTCCTGATCACGGACGGTTTCTAGCCTGATCAGGCGCCTTATCGCTTATTGATTTTATTCCACAAGAATTTTATGTGTTTATAGAGTATAGGTACAGTACAAGGAAGTCAGCAAAGGACTTTTCGTAATAGGGCTTCTCACGAGGTTTTATTCTTCGCAGTAGAGATGTAAATTTTCATGCTCGCGGTCGCATATATAAGCATTCTATTCACATCATCCGTATAGGAGCGAGCGTCCACCGTATTGCGATATCTCGCAGCGAGTCTCAGAACTAACACTCCTGCTCCGTCCCAGATCAGGGAAATATCAGGCTAGCCACATTATTCGGACCAAAGTATTTTTGCCGGTCCGTAATACCACCTGATCTGCCCCTGACATGGATAATGTAAGGCTATCGTGATCAGGCTATCCTTACTGATGCCTGATCAGGTCCTTATCCGATATTATAGGCTAGCCGGAACAAATTCCTGCTCGGGTTTTTTTGCTGGTTCTTAGCACCACCCAATCTGTCCCTGACATGGATAATGTAAGGTTAGCCTGACAATCTATGTCATACCAAAATATGATCCGGCTGGGATCTGTGCGTGATCAGGCTATCCTGATCAGGCTGTCCTTACCGATGCCTGATCAGGTCCTTATCCGTTATCAGGCTAGCCGGATCAAATTTCTGCTCGGGTTTTCACGCAGTCAAAATGCGGAAGTCAACGTCGAATATATAATTGCAACTCTCAAAACGTGAGACGGATGAACGAGAACAGTGTCTTTTTTTCAGACTTGACCAAGAGTGTGAGAATGGACCGGATAAAAAAAAGTGGAATGAGCATGCGGGTGGGCGGACAAGCGGAAGCGGGAAACTCATGTGAGAGGCGAAATGCGTTCAAGTGTGTTGAAATGTTGATACAGATATGTAAAAATATATTAATATTTGTAAGTATGCGTGTGTACGTTAAGATGGAGCAGCAAATAAAGAAAAAAATGAGTGGCGCTGTTCGCGGTTGATCGGGCGCCGCGCGCGTCGAGTGCTTGCTTAGTAGCGATCTAATTATCTACGCGGCAGGAAGCCCCGGCCTCCCCCTGGGACTCTCAAGCTCTGGAGCGAATAACGAGAGGAGTTAAAAGAGTGGAACACGAGCCAAGAGGAAGAGAGAAAGAGAGAAAAGAGCTGTCGAGGTAGCTGAGAAACGGGGTGCCTTATCGTGCTGCGAGAAACCAGCACGAGAAACCACCAACGATAATTCACACTCTCGTCAAGCTCTCACGGCTTGAGCAATCACACATTATCGCGAATTATTGAATGCCCAGCGAGAGGGCATAAGAAGGAATCTACCTTAGGCCGCCCAACATACGAAGGGCTGATTTGTGATGAACGAAGAAATATAATTGCAGATAGCCAATCGGAAAGGCTAATCGAGTAGTGGAAGCTGAGGCACAACGACTATTACAGGCAATAGAGAATTTTTTCCTGCACGAAATTACAGGAGTTATATATATATATATATATTTTTTAATAGGTTCAGTATCACGTACTGAATGTAAATGCACAAAATTCTTATAAATTTTCCGGGCGGAAGTGCCGCCATTTCGCGAAAAACCGTTTTGGTCTGTATCTCCGTAACCGTGCACTTGAGGCAAAAAATTGTAATAACTCTTATTGTAGATAATAAAATTTCCTTTTTTTTTGTTAAATAATTTTTTCAGCATCACTTACCGTTTACGACTTAGACAACTATTACCATTTGCTTATTGACTTTTGGACCCATATCTCTTCTAATAATTGTTTAAATAATAAAATGCTAATGACCTAAATTTTACATCTACAAATTTTCTATAACTTTTACTTTAAACTTTTTTTTCTAATATCAATATTTTTTAAGTTATAACGCGTTCAATGTTTCACTACCGGGTGTAAGGTGAATAAGAACGAGGTATGCATAGAGTAATGATAAGAATTCAATAAATATGTAAAAACACATTAATGATAGTAACATAATTAGCAATTAATCACTTGCCTTCTTACCTGCAAAATGCAGCGACTACCCGCTGATATATTTTTTTAATTTATATTATATTTATATATATCTAGACTCTAACCCCTTCCATGAAGAGATTAGATATTACAATTTTTTGCCTCAAGTGCACGGTTACGGAGATACAAGCCAAAACGATTTTTCGCAAAATGGCGGCACTTCCGCCCGGAAAATTTGTAAGGATTTTGTGCATTTACATTCAGTACGTGATACTAAACCTATTTAGAAAAAAAAATAACTCCTGTAATTTAGTGCATTATGGATAAGAGTAACGGGCTCCTGTATTGCCTGTACTAGACCCTCCTGGGGCATAACGGCCCCACCAAAAATTTTATTTAAAAAAAATTTGGTTTCTTGTCAAATTATCATAAATTTGATGTATCGACTCATTTTGAGGCTGATCCTGAGGCATGATTGGACCATCCTAAAAAATTTGGTCAACATTTTTTTGTTTGTTTTTTTCAAATAAAATGTTTTTTTCAAATGAAACCATCAAAAATTTTTTTTTTTAATTTAGTTTTAACAAAAATGAAAAATTTTCAAAAGAAAACAAAATGATCCATTATCTAAAAAATATTTTAAAAAATTTCGCGTAAGAAAATAATAGTTGAAAAATATAGAAGTTATTTATTATTTAACGAATTTGTAATTAATCTCTATATTTTTTTTATGTTCAACAAATAAACAATAACTTTTATTATGATTTATGGAGCAAAATTTTTTAAGATTTCAAACAAAAAAAATTCTTTTTTTAGAAGGATGCCATCGTGCCCCAGATTATGTTTTTTTTTAGTTCGGGCAAAATGTGGCTGAATTCGTGCAACATAGAACAAAAGTAAACTCATTTGATGGTTGAGAGCCACAAAAAGTATTAACCGGCTTGGGGGGCCCGTCGTACCCCAGCCTCCCCTACTTTAGGATGCTTATAATATCAATCTTAAAATTAATGAAGTTTTGAGTTGAAATCAATTTGGATTGAAATTTGTACTGGGATGGTGACGAGGTTTGCTTGTTGACACCGAAATACCCTTTTTTGATCGTCCGACCAAAATCACAAAGAGTTTACGAGGTTTATACCTATGTATTTTATGCAGGTATGTACCAGGTGTGTAAGTATGAAACCGGAATTTGCCCATAGGTGGCGCTAGATGTCGATGCAGTTACCGACACATCACGTCAGCGGTGTCTTGTTATTGTATTGATATCCGACAAAGATTTCCAACTCACAATAACACGAATTTCATTCAGTAGCATTAGTTTATTAGAGATAAACATGTCGAGTTTTGTGCCAACAAATTACGATTTGCGGACAGCCCTACTTTTCTGTTTTCATCTGAAGAAAACCGCAGCCGAATCGCATCGAATGCTTCTGGAGGCGTTTGGTGAGCATGCTCTCGGTAAAACACAGTGTTTCGAGTAGTTTAAACGGTTCAAAAGTGGCGATTTTGACGTGAGGAACGAAGAACGTGGAAGACCACCGAAAAAGTTTGAAGACGCTGACCTGCAAGCCTTGTTGGACGAAGACGACGCTCAAACACAACAACAACTGGCGGATCAGTTAAAGGTGACCCGAGAAGCCATCTCCCTTCGGTTAAAAGCCATGGGAATCATATCATTACAATAAACGTGTTTTTTCTGTACAAAAATTCCGGTTTCATACTTACACACCTGGTAAGAACTAAGAAATATTTTATTCCGTAAAATTTGAAGTTTCAATCCAATGTAGAGCTGGTTAAATCAGCTTATATAATTCTTACAGTGACTTGAAAGTGGAACTGCCGAATGAGCAAGATAAGTTTTTCGTCATCCGAAATTTATTGAAGATTTATGGGGAAATTAGAAATTCATGGAACATGTTGTTTTTTTTTGTTTTGTCAAGCATAAATTGAGACTTTTAGGGCAACTAGAAAAAAGTGTTTATAATGCGGCCGTGAAGATATAATGATGATGAAGGAATCGGCTGCGATTAAGATAACGAATTTTTTAACAATAACAATTTTTCAATATATTTACGGTTCGATCGTTATACGGATCCTCTTCAGATTTATTGTTTCTAAAATTTTTTTTATACATTCAACTTAGTTTTATTTTGTACAAAATAGGTTTTGTTGTGTTTTATAATGCAAGGTTAAGTGTAATGTGTCATGACTAGCCCGAATTTGTATGTGTAATTATGTGTCCTTTCTGATTATTTGATGAATCTTGAAATGATCATTATGAATTTATTGACAAAAATCAATAATTGGTTATGTTGTTGAGAGTTAATAATTTTCATGTTGAGTTTCGACAGGTCGTTTTTTTGCGATCTTGGATGTCTGCGAGAGAGAGGGAAAACGTCAAGGAACGATTTTGTGAAAGCGTTGTGAAATCCTTGTGAAATCCAGCCGAATATCGATTTAACGTAATAAGGTTTTAGGTCAAGTGAGAATAGTACTATCCAGTTCGAGCCATCGACGAATGGCATTCGATTATTTATGAGATTAGTCTGAGCCTCCTAAAATTTCTAGAAATCCCGGGAAATTGACATTTATTGATCTCTATAAAGAAGTTATGACCAATAACACATGGGGAAAATTACGAAAAAATAATAAATATTGAAATCTTATTATTGTATAGCGCTTAAATAACATTTTAAATATCTTAAGGGGTTGGGCCACTCTACAGACCAAAAAAGCTCATACTTCGTGATTTTTTTTCAACAAAACCATAAAATAAATCGGATTTACAAAAAAGGTGTTTTATTACACAGTTAATTGGCAATCAACATTATTATTTCACGGCGATATATATCAAAATGGCGACTGTGTAACATTCTTTCGATAACGCCTTTGTTTCTGGAAGGTCAACGGCCGAACTAACAGCTCCTATAATTTTTGAGTTACGATGAGGCACCAAAGTTTTTTCGATTATATATAAGAATAGCTATAAAAGTACGTAGGATTTTTTTATATTTGTTTTTTTGTAAAAATAGCGCATTTTAAAATCAAAAAGTATAAAATGCCATGAGGAAATCATCAGGATATTGTTTATAAAAAAGGAACTATGCGATATAATGAAAAAATCCTACGTAGTGCTTTAGAGGACGTTATTTTGAATGTACAGTTGAAATTTCAAATGCAACGGCTGAAATTTGTTTGAGTTATGAGTTCGGCCGAATTTAAAAATGAAGTTCCGAGATAAACGCGTTTAAAGTTTATAGAAAGATCGCTGCGGATGAAGAGAGGTTGCACTAGAAAACGAAAATCGAGTACTTAGAGATATACGCACATATCCTTTTGGAATATAAATTTATAGATATTAAGGTACTTTTTCAACAACAACAAAAAATCGTTTTTTTGAAAATTCTATGGTGCCTCAACCCCTTAATAGTGGATATTCAGGATTTGAATGCCCTCCTTCCCTTCCTGATGGTCAAAGTTTTTGCTCAATAATCGCCGAACCTCTTGGAGTTAGTAGCAAAATTATTCTAAAAACTCGTTAAAAAAAAGAAAGTGCCTATTGCAGTTGCCTCGAATTCTGCGTCGGATGTCCGCCCAGACCCAGATCTCAGAAACCTGTGTACGGAATTCAATCTCCTTTGGAGGGTAGTTGCGTATGGTCGTAATCTCAATGCTCAAGATGTTTAGATCCAAACGGATACTGCCAAACAAAGAGTTTTTAAAAAAATAGCAATTTTCAAGCCAAATCCCTAGCGGGATTTGCAACATGTTGTTTCAGTGCGAACAACTCAGCGGACAACGAAAAGACGACGGGTGGCTTTGTATCAAAAGGCAACGGTGCGAGCAACTCGTGGAGCAACGCTAACCGACTGAGGAATCAGCCGTTTTTGAGGTTATGTCAAAAGGCAACGGTGCGAGCAACTCGTGGAGCAACGTCTGAGCAACGCTCTTTCCAAATGTTACCGACTGAGGAATCAGCAATTTTCGAGGTTACCAGCGATGATATGTTGCGATAGCATTCCAATACGAGTTGCCTTTTGAGACAAAGCAACGTGCTGCAAATTGAGTTGCCCTGAGCGTTGCAAATCCCGCTAGGGAAAAAGACGTTTTATGACCGTAGTTGAGACGTGGAATTTCACGAACGAATTTTTCTCTAACTCATACAATGTATGTATATGATTGTAAACAAATGTCTCACGAAGTATGAATCCAATCAGACACCATTAAGTTTGCAATTTTTGCAAAAAACACCATTTTAACCAAAAAATGCTATTTCTGTCCATCTGCGCTTGGAACTTGGAAGTTTACGAACGAATTTTTCTCTAACTCACACAATGTCTGTATATGATTGTAAACAAATGTTCCACGAAGTATGAATCCAATCAGACACCATTAAGTTTACAATTTTTGCAAAGAAAACACAATTTTTTACGAAAAAAAGCAATTTCTGTCCATATGCACTTGGATCTCGAGAGTTCACGAACGAATTTTTCTCCAACTCACACAATATCGGTATATGATTATAAACAAATGTCCCATGAAGTATGAATCCAATCGGACACTGCTAAGTAAACAACTTTTACAAAAAAAACACAATTTTTTAACACAAAAATACTATTTCTCTCACTCACAGAATTTCTATATGACTGTAAACATGCACATATCACTTTTACGTAAAGCATAGACCGGCTACGCCATATACTGAGTAAAAGAGGAACTAAAAAATCAAACAAATGAAGCCGGCCTGAGCACGCCAAGTTCAAAATCCATATTTCTCTTACACTGAGAAAACAGTTTATTTATAGATACTAGGATTTGTTAACTGTTTGTTAAATGGTAAAGTTGGATATGGCGGAATAAATATTTTGTGACAGTTAATGAATCATTCATTTGAGCCTCTGAATCGTATCCAACTGGACCATTTGTTAACAGTTACTAAATCCTGGTATACCGTTGTTTTTTTAATTTTTATTGCTTGCAAAATTTTTCAATATGTATATTTTTTAATTTACAAAGCTTCTAGACAGTTTGCATTTTAAAAAAATTTAAAAAAATCCGATTTTGTCATTTCAATTTCATCTGCCTCCACTGGGAATCGAACCCGCGACCTGCCTATCTATCCTACCTGACAACTTAGCACGCTACCTATTACGCTACCGACCACTTGTGAATTTCTTTTACTTATTTGATATATCAGTGGTGAAATGCCAGAAAACGAGTCACATTTGAATATTGTATATTAATTGATGCAATCAACGAAGAAGATAGTTGCACATTTTCACAATCACAAATTCACAAATCACAAATAGGTTATTCTCACGCGGCCACGAAATCCACTGGAACAATCGACTCGACGCCACGCCGCGCGCTCGTGCGTGCTTTGCCTATATGATATATCCGTGGTAAAATGCCAGAGAAAACGAGTCACACTTGAATATTATGTATTAATTGATGCCATCGGAGAAAAAAATAATTGCACATTTTCACAGTAATAAATAAGTTATTCTCGCGCGGCCACGAGCTTCACTGGGAGCAATCGACTCGATCATATGTTTTTCCGTCGTATCTACGCACGTACCGCGCGTTCAGGTGCTGCGCAGATTCTCAACTAACTATATCAACGCCCAGATTTGTTAACTGTTAACAAATCATGTACAGATTTGTTAACTGTTAAGAAATAATTGTTTGAAACAAGTCGTTGGTATTTTAACTGTGATTTGCTAACTATTAACAAATCTACGTCTGATTCAACAAAATTTTGTTTGCTGTAACCAAATATTTAATTTCCGAGAAGTCTACGACTGTTTTAATGCAACCCTACTGAGCCAACATCTTAAATAAAGATTCATTAACGACTAACAAATTTGGTAACAGTTAAGAAATATTTCAGAAAAAGTGCCAACTAAATATATTTCGTAACTATAAATAAACTGTTTTCTCAGTGTACAAAAAGTACATGGTTCTCTACTCTCGCGTGCTTGCGCTCCGTTGGCATTATGCTTCTTTTACTTATTATAAATGTACTAATAATCATTAAATGATTAAAATTTTATGATAAATATGCCCATGTCAAATGTCACTGATATTCTTCATTACTGCCTAATACTTTTACAATTCTGCGAATATAATCTATCAAAGCATTTAAGAGGGATTCTCCGTCAACTCAGCGACTTTTTTTTGACCATCTCAGACCTGCCCCATAATTGGTTACATCAAAGTACTACTAAAAGACATCCTATGTGAATGTTTTCAGATTTTTTAATTTAACATTTTAGAAAATACCGTTTTTTTCAAATAAATATATCTCGGAAACTTGAAGTAACTGAAAAAAATGTCTCTACATAAAAGTTTAGTTTTGTGTTAGCTTTTGAGTGGATGACTTGAAACATTTTTTACGTTCCGGTAACGCTGATTTTTTTACCAAAAAAGGGGATAATTATTTTTTTATTCAAAAAAGGCAATTTTTTTTGCTCAAGAAATTACAGTCTTTCAGTATATCTGACGATATCACAAAAAAATCGCCAGGGTGGCACGGATCGAGGTTTTAGGGTAAAAAAAATGAAACCACACAAATTAATTTTTGTATACCGGAACCTCGATCCATGCCACTCTGGTGATTTTTTTGCGATATCGTCAGACATACTGGAAGACTGTAATTTTTTCAGCAAAAAAATTGCTGTTTTTTTTTATGAAAAAATAATTTCCCCCTTTTTGGTAAAAAAGGGGGAAATTATTTTTGGTCTAAAATGTTGTTCAGCCATTTTTTTCAGATTTGTCCCATAATTGGTCAAATTTTTGAACCACTTGAAAGTACTCGTGAATTTTTTGAGATTTTTAAATCCAGTATTTTAGAAAATACTGAATTTTCTTTAAGTGCCGATATCTCGAAACCCCAAAGTCAGACAAAAGAACATCTCCTCATAAAAGTTATCATTTCATATCAGGTTTTCAATGCAAATTTATCATATTTTTACCGACAAGAGAACGTCGATGTTTCACAAACAAAAAAACTGCAAAATTTTAGCCTAGTCGATTGAACCATTTTTGAATCAGTGTGGATTTATTTTTGGCTTTTCGATACGTATATACGTAAATACATACATACATACATATACACTCATCCATCCAGAAATATTATCCAAACATCATTTTTCAACCATCTTCAAACCCTTTGACACAAGAAACTCAAAAGTTATTTAGCATCATCACCAAGCTTTCTCCATGAAGGAGGAAAATGCTATAAATCGAAGGAGGTAAGATGTTATCCCGAAAACTTTACGTACAAAATGGTCCATTCACGAAACTTCTTCCATGAGAAAGTCAGGACTGGAAAAGCTCACAGAGGCGGATTTGCGGATCTCTAAAAAACGACGAGGAAGCATTGTGCACAAACTTGCTTTCCCAAGCATGAATTCAACATCATTCAATTGTGGACCAATTGCAAAACTCACCGTGAAAGTATGTAGAAAAAAAAAATCTCAAGAATCGACTCCAAGTGTCTTTCTGTCATGATAGCGTTCATTGTGCACAGAAAGAAAAGAAGAAAACAAGAGAAATCGCGAGAGAGAAATAAAGAGAGAGTAACGCATTTCGTTCCAGTCGGTCAGTCAGTCAGTGAAGCTGAGGGCCGAGAACTCAGTGTGGTGATTAAGCGGGTCTCCCCAGTGCCTTGCAGTCGTTTCGGATGGTGGCCCAAGTGGCTGTCCAAGCGACAGCACCAACAGAGTTCGACGCGTTTTTACCGAGTGAGAGAAACCTTCGAAAGCCTTCGGTCGAAGAGAGCGGGCACGGGAAGGGCAGGAGCGAGAGAGGGGGGGGAGAGAGACATATGGCGCGAAGAATGAGGGCCCCGGATGGTTGTGGGCCCCGTTGCGAGAGAGCACATAAGTTGGAGTGGGGGTAGGAACCGTCCCCGGCGGTGACGGTCAGCGAGCGCGAGCTGACCCCTGACCTCGATCTCTTCGTCTCGCTCGCTCCTTCGTGCACGATGTCCCGGCGTGGGCGAACTCGCACCGGCCCCGAAGAGAAAGAAAGAAAGAGACGGAGGGAAAAACGAGAGGGAGATGGAGAACTGTGCAAGTTGGGCCCGCGGGCGTCCCGGGACCGTGAGAACACCACCTATAATATTATTTAGTCTGCCCCGTGTGCGCGCCTCAGCGCCGCGAAGTTTGCTTCGAAGATCATCCTTCCTTCTCACTCTATTCCTCTCGTTCTCTCTTCGTGAGCTTCGTTTCTCATTTTTTTTTTTGCCTCTCGTGGTGCGATCTCTCTCGCGGGGTCCGTCCTCGTCGTACCGATCCCAGCACGCTCCTCACCGGTATCGCACACACCGCCTCCCGCTTCTCTCATTCTCTCTCATTCTCTCTCTTTCTTGCACTCTGTAGCAGACTCATCCGATACAGTACACGTTTGTACACCGTCAGTTTTGCACTCTTCAGAACCTTAACCATCGAAGCGCATATACACACCGCATTGTATACTATATAGATTGGTATGGTGCGCACTGAATGTGCGCGGAGCGGTTTACTCTCGCGCATTAATTGCCGTCGTAAATTGTTGCGGCTTTGCCACAGTCGGGACGAAACGAAATGCTGCATCGCTCCATTCTCATCCAATCGTATGTGAGTGCGTGTGTGTTCGTGAGAGAGAGTGTGTGTGTGTGTGTGTGTGTGTGTGTTTACGTGTGTGAGAACGCGCAACCACCAAGAGGAAGTTTGAAGGCACTCTGTTATGTTCTACTCGAATTTCAAGTATTTGTTTCTCATATCCATATTTCACGTGATCGGAGATCGAGAAAGGCGTATTTTCCGGCGCCTGGATCATATACACGCTCGATCGAGCAAGGACAACCTGGAACATTGGAGTTCTTCGATCGAGGCGCAGTCCTTCGGTCATTCGGGTCATGACTTGGTTTATTTTTGTACCCTTCGTGCCAAGTGATTCCCTCGTTAAGGGGAGGCTGAATACCGACATTAGCACCTCGAAAATGGATTCCAAACTTGCTCAAGCACGAAAGGATGAAAATCAATAAAATTTTGACAGTATCATCAGAATTATGGCACAAATGGAGCCCCACTAAAATTTTTTCGAAAAACGAAAGAAAAAATTACAGATCCGGTTATCATCAAAAATCTGTAATTGAAAATATTAAATTATAATGTTTTTACGGCATTTCGGCTAAAACCAAGAGTGGGGCTCCATAACCAACACCAAAGTACGAATATCGATACGTCTTTGACATTATTTTATGAAAAAACCGCGACGTAAGTTTGGGATCCAAATCGCGAGATAAATGTTGATAAATTTCGTGTTTTATCGAAAAAAAAAATGGCGAAATTAAGTTCACAAAAATCCGAAAGAGGGCAGCCCCATGTTGAATTCCTATGAAATAAACATTACTTTCATCGGACTTCTATCCAAACTGTCTGACAAGTCAGTGGCAATTAACGAAAACGTTGATTTATGTCTCGCATTTGCATTCTGCAATTCATTCATCATTAATTCGTAAATTTAATTGATATTCATCCACCGGTATTGGCAAAAGTTTGGACAGCGATTTTGAGTCGTTAATGTAGGGCTTCAGTAATAATGTCGGTATTCAGCCTCGCCTTAAGAAGACGTTCTACTCCGGAAAATCTGGTCCAACGATCTATTAAATGGTTGTGGCCAAGCATGTTCATCGCTCAAGTTGCCTTATTGCCTTCTCATAGAGGTACACCGAGAAAACAATGTGACAGGATTTGTTAACTGTTAACATATGGTGAAATGAAATATTTTTTAACTGTTAATAAATTATTTGGACACAATAAAAATATTTATTAACGACTCACAAATTTTGTAACAGTTAGGGAATACTTGAGTAAAAGTGCCAACTAACAATGAATATATTTCTTTGCTATAAATGAACTGTTTTCTCAGTGTAACTTTGTTTATCCGAAGATTTTTTTTCGAGTTTTTCATGCTAGTATTTTTAAAATATTCCAAAATGCCCGCCGAACATATTCAGAGAGAATATCCGGATGTACATATGAGCCATTCCACCAAATATGCACTGAGAAAAAAAATGTTTGAATCAACTAAATCTGTTATTTAATACGTCCAAACGAATATTTAATTGATTCAAACATTTTTTTTTCTCAGTGTGGACGTCGGATCCAGCCTCACCCTCTCAGATCTTTTCGCATTTTTTTTAGCTAAAAGTCTTCATCGGAAAATAGAACCCCGAATTTTTTCAGATTTGTTCCCCTATAACTTTTGCAGTTATTGTATGGGGTATTATGCACTGAGAAAAAAAATGGTTGAATATACGAAATCGTGTAGTTGAATACGTGCAACTAAATATTTAGTTGTACAATCCAAATTTTTGTTGCCTGAACAATATTTTGGTCAACCGAAGCGCGGAATTATTCATGAAACTAATTATTTAGTTAGACCAAATAAATATTTAGTTGCCCGTATTCAACTAACGATTTTGCATATTCAACCATTTTTTTTCTCAGTGTGTCTAGTTTTGCGATATTTTTTTAATTCGTTTTGTTTTGGGCTTCCACCAAAATAAAAATAAAATAAAAAAATATGTTTTGGGTATGAAAAAGTCTCAGCTTTCCGAAAAAAATATTGTTTTCTTGTTTAGGCACTTGAAAATCTCTTAAAATTCAGCTTCAAATCTAAAAAGCTGTTTTTTGGCGATTGCCCAAATTTTGAAAATTTGTTCAATCTGTTTTTCGAAAAGTCGAGACAATTTTACATGGAATATAAATTTTTCAAGATGATTTCATATAAATTTGATTTCACATGATTTCATATAAATTTTTCAAGAAGATTTCATATAAACATACGGGAAATGAATGAATGAACAAAAATTGATTTTATTCATTTTTTTGCGATCTTCCGCCATAATTAATTTTTTTTTGCAAGAATAAGGTTTTCAGGTAATAAAGTCTCAGCTTTTCAAAAAAAATATTGCTTTTCCGATAATGCTTGCGAAAAGTTCTCGAAATTAAGTTTTAAATCTGAAAAGCTGTTTTTTTGGCCATTGACAAATTTTGAATTTTTTTTTCGAATAGCTGAAAACATTTTACATAACATATGTCACTTTCAACGTCGGTTCTAAATAAACATACGAGAAATGAATTAATTAACAGTTTTCAATCCATTTTCTCGTACGTTTATTTAGAACCCACCTTGAAAATGATCTCTGTTATGTAAAATTTCATTAGCTTTTCGAACAAAATATGGAAAAAAATTTCAAAATACGGGCAATAGCTAAAAAACAATGGCATCACAACTTTTTCCATTCCACTAAATTTCGAGCTTTCGAGCTATCAAATAGAATTTCTCTATACAGAATAGCTGTTATCGAATACTGTTTACTTTTAAATTTGGAGAGAATTGATCGAAACGTTCAGATGTGATCACATTTCGAAAATTTTATCGATTTTTCAAAGACAAGGGATAATCAAAGTTTCTTTCCTTCCTTTTTTTCTTAAGTTGATAAAATCTCCACAATTGAGAAGTCAAAATTAAGAAAATTACATGTTTATACAGGAAGGGCTGTCAATACGAAAAAAAAGATGAACAAACAATATGCTAATTGTTAAATCTCTCGAAATGGGCTTCTCATGAGATTGATGCTTTTGGATGAAATCACTGACTCTAGATTGAAAAGACAAATATTTTTCTTTCGTCAAATAGATGTAAGAATTTTCGACGAGTGAAGCGATCTGCTTAAATAGAATACAAACATCGCTAATTTGTCAGCTGTCAGTACTGCATTATTCAAACGGGTAAAATATATAATAATAAACAAAATATATACTAAAATGAAATACTAAAATTCAAGATTGATTCCTTGGAAATGGACTTAGCGATATAAAAATACTCAAAAGAACGAATAGAACTCAACATCTCCCATTGTCAATTCAAGATCTAGATTATATCATAAAAACTTGATCGGCAGATAATAAAAAAACATCATCGGAAATTATTATTTATTTTTTAGGAGAACATTCACCTGCCATTCCTAAAAAATCATGGATAGCCTTGCTTTCAATGCAATGGGGAATTTTTTTATCAAGCCTACTTGGTCAGAATAATATATAACCATAGATTTTTCCTAGATCCATTAAAAAAAAAAATATTAAACCAAGAATAATAACCATTATGACTCATGCACAATATAAGAGAATTTTGCTGGACTATCCTAATATTAATAATAACTAACTGAAAATCCCCGTGAAAAAAATGAATCTAGATCTATTTTGGTGTTGAATGGTTTCTGTGTCAGATGTATTCAAGAATCCATGTATGAAACAGATTGAATATATTAAAAACCCAAATATATTTTTTCGCACCAAATTCTATTGCTCGAAAGATACATCATATTCATCTGATATCATATTTATCTTTTCTATGAAATAATTACCAAAACCCAAAGGACAGTAACCTCAACTGTGATACCAGCAATTATGAAAGATACAACTTTGAAAGAGTCATCATCCCAACTTCAAGATGTAGGGGCTTCTCGAAGTATCATAATTTCCTTCGATGGATTTTTGTGTAATGTGTGATCTAATACCAGGGCTACAAGATCATTGATAAGACATTTGAAGGTATCGTACCTTCATGCTTGACTTAGTTACAAGAGGGAGGAGGGGAGAAGTAACTCCCCCGCGCGATCCAATCGTGCAAGGCATGGGCATATAGTTCGTGCTTGGTTAAACGTTCTCGTTTGTTGCCAAGCCACGAAGACCTGGCCATCACAGTCAGTGGCCACAGCAAAACAGGCCTGTTTGGGCCCGCAGCTGGCTCGCTCCGTCTCACCACTACGGGCTGTTAGGGGCCCACGATCTCTCAACACACAACGGGGCCCCGATAAAACTTGCCGCTCGTTCACCAGGTGGCTCCACGAGCAGTGACCAGCAGCCCGATCCTCGTGCAGTCTCCAGGGCGACTTCGCACCGCGAGCACCTTCCTGCCCCTCCGTTACCCGCATTCGAGGCCGTTTCCCAACGTTTCGCAGCCCCGGCACTGAGCTCATTCGCGACCGGCGAAATTGGCGTGAAAAAAAATACACATATATATCTATACATACACCAAAAATGTTACACGACGTTTGCGTGGTGCAAATATCATCCCCACCCGTGACAAGCGAGTGATCCGTTGTCGACGGGAGGTGGATCACAATAAAAACATCGTAGGGGGTTCAATTCGTGTGTTGCAACGATTAAAATAAAACTTAAAAAAAAAAGAACTACGATGTTCCCATCGGAATATCTAAGAACAATTGACGGCATAACAAAACCACGTCAAGTACGAAATTTTGAAGGATCTTTGTGAAGTTTCAAGGGTTTTAGGGATTCGTCCCTTCGTGACGACGGAGCTAGTGTCTTATCAAACGTGCGGATCCTTGAGGATTTTTCGGCCGAGTGTTTCCATCGACAAGCGTGGTACAGCCAAGTTTTCGGATGATGCAGCAGGATAAGCAGTTGAAATCTGAGGATTCCTCGAGCCCGAGCAACGAGACATCAACGTCGACGGATCTTCGCGAGGCCGAATCCTCCACCGAATCAACGACAATGATTGACTCGGGATTGCCAAATTTAACGCTGCAGAGTGTAGCCCTTGGTCTTCAGGGTGCCCTTCTGGCAGCCCTTCAGAGGGTAGCCCTTTTGCCACCTGGTCACGCCGATGCTGCGGCGTTGAATTTCCAAGCTTTACAAACTTATCTGACGCTTCACCGTCTCCACGCGAGCGGTGCAACCGCGAATGTTGGTTCCTCGTCGTCATCATCGTCAACGTCCGCGTCTCTTGTCGGTAATTTGTCGAGTCTCATTGTCGGAAATGTCACGCAACGTTGTCACACCGTGACGAATGAAAATTCATCATCGACAAACGCGAGTTCCTCGATCACGACGTCATCAACGACGACGACGAGCCCGACAACGACGCTGAAGAACGATCATCGCGTTGGTCTCGAGGCACTTCGCGGTACGAGCCTTGACGACGATGATGACGAGGATGGAGACGGCATATCTCATCTAGATTTCGTCACCGATCCCGAAGAGGATCTTGCACTCTTGGAGGAGGAAGAAGCCGCCGCCATTTTGATTGATAACGCCTCAATAACGGGGGTCAATTCGTCCGTACCGAGTACAACGAGCTCGAACAACAATCAGGATGCTCTCGTGCAACGTATCACCGAAGTTGATCAAGCGTCGATGGTGAATTCAACGCCCTTCGCTACAACGACGAGCACCACCACGTGCAATTCTTCATTGTCCACTGTACAAGCGACCTCGACCTCCACCGACGTTAATCTGCCGCGTACCTGCCGCTCCTCCAGGCCCAAGAAACAATTCATCTGCAAATTTTGCAGCAGACAATTCACCAAGTCGTACAATTTGCTGATACACGAGAGAACGCACACCGACGAGAGACCGTATTCCTGCGACATTTGCGGCAAAGCCTTCCGTCGGCAGGATCACTTGCGGGATCACAGGTATTTTGTCCCAATTTATTCTACATTCACCATTGTTTATTGCAATTATAATTGTCGTTACTTTGATAAATGAGCCAAGTCTTTTTCAATCAAATTGATTTTCTCCACGGATGAGTTTTGAAAGTGACAAATCGTAAAAATGTTTTTTGGGGTCTTCATTCAAGAGTTGGGGGCCTTGAGTGCTGGAAAAAAGCGTGAGGCACATTCAAATTAAAAAAAACTATTTTCGTTGGGTTTTAATGATGCAAACCTCAATGTCGCGTTTTAGAAATACAGTTTCTAATATTTTTTTTTTACTGATTATCCGGAGTCACTTTTTTACCTCACAATTAATTGGCTCCATCAATTTATATCGATGGAAATGGAATCGAAGGGAACTTCTCGTGTATTTGCTTCCTCTTTAAGAGTTTTTTTTTATTTGTTCGCGTCGAAAGACAGAAGTCACTGTGTGCCTTTCGCAAGTTTCATCGAACGTTCATCGATTTTGATAGAAAAATATTATAACACCCGAGAAATATTTCGAGGTGTCTCGTAGACGTTTGCGGATCTCTAGATTGGATACGGGCGCGTATTGGTTTCGCGAACACCCGCGTGAGAGATACTTTCGCCTCGAACGAGCTTGCCTCTCTTTATGATCCGCGTCGAATCGATTCACTCTCGGCTCGTTACGGGCCACACGAGACTTTCCATTTATATATATATTCTCCGGTCTTTGGCTATCGTCGAACGTGTATCACGTATCTATAGCGGAACGACTCATGGGATCGAAAGCTTTCACCGTTCCTCGCGCTCACAGTCCATTGTCATTCGAATTTTCAATCATTTTTGTCGACTCTTTCACGTGGCATATTTAAGGTTGTTTAGAAGCTATGAAACCTTTGAATGTTAATTGTTCAATAAATAGCTTCTTAATCGTAGTGAAATTTTTACACGACCTCCTGAATACTTCATGTAAGAACATATCAAATTTTCAGAATTTTCAGAATTACTTCAACCTCGTTAAGGGTTAAAATAAAAAATGATGAGAAAATTCAGAAAATTTGGTATGCTTTTGTATGAGGTATTTACGAGACCATGTAAAAATCTCACGACGATGAGGAAGCTCGTTATTAAGAAATTAACATTTTGTTAAAAACAATTTTTTAAACGAATAAAAAAAATATTTATCAATAAACGTCGTTTTCTTTCCGTTGCTTTCAGTATTTTGTGGATATTAAAAAATTGAGAGGTCAAAAAAAAAACTTATCGCAAAGTTACACTGTAAAAAATGTTATTAAATTTAATATACAAAAGTACACTGTAAAAATGATATTAAATTTAATATACAAAAGTATATTAAATTTCAAAAACAAGTATATGAAATCGAAATTAATACACAAGGTATTGGAAAATTAACAATTTCATCTTAAATTTAATATTTGTATATTAAAATTAAAAGAGCGAGCATTGAAAATTAATATACCCGTATATGAAAACAGTTTTTGTATACTTTTTCGCAATTTTCATACACATTATTGAAAATTAATACACTTCTTTCTTAAAATCGCAATCAACCACTGAAAATTCTTTTCAATATTATAATGAAATTTAATATACCGTATATGAAATTTCAATAATAAGTATACGAAATCGAAATTAATATACATGGTATTGGAAAATTAACAATTTTATCTTAAATTTAGTATTTGTATATTAAAATTAAAAGATGAACGTTGAAAATTCAAATTCCCGTATATTAAAATGGTTTTTATATGCTTTTTCGCATTTTTAAAATACGTTATTGGAAATTAATACACTTATTTTCCAAAATTACAATCAATGTCAGCGGCCATACTAGTTGACGCATCCACCGCTACGCGTCGCATGCGCTTGGACCTCTGTGCCCAAGCGAAATAGGCATATGACGGTGTTATATACCGGACGGCCAGCGTGCCCAATATACTTATCTGGCGCAGAAGTGATAATTAAGGCGGATCCTCCAGGAAGAAGCTCTCCCATTGCACTTTCAGTCGAACCGACCCTTGCGAATATCCCTAATGTGGATATCACGGGCGTACAATTTTAGTTGCACTGTAACAAATTTTTGTATTAAATTTAATTAAAAAAATATGAAGTTTTTATACATATTATAGTATACTAAATTTCATATACAATGTGTACAGTAATATTCCAATATAATTAGTATATGAAAAATCAAATGACTTATTTTAATTTTAATATACAAAAGAATATTAATTTTCATATCTTTTTTCATGATTCTGCGTTAAAAATCATACTATGTATAGGCATTTTAATATACGAACTTATATTAAAATTAATAGAAGTTCTTTGATTTTTCATATACTTGTGTTGAAATATTACTATACACATGCATATGAAAATTAATAAATTGTTTATGCATAAAAACTTCATATTTTTTTATTAAATTTAATACAAAACTTTTTTACAGCGTATATCAGTTTTTATAAGACTGCATTTAATTTTATTTAATTTGTTAATCTTAATTATTCGATAACGAGCTTCCAAATCGTCGTGAAATTGTTACACGACCTCTTGAATACTTCATTGAAAAACATACCAAATTTTCAGAATTTTCTCATCAAACGGGATTTGCTTCTAAACAACCTTAAACCTCAACCGATTACAACTCCAGCGTCGAACGACTCTACCAAATCAGAACCTTATCCATAAATTCCGATCTTTGTACAACTGCCCCAAATAATATTCATTTATTGCAATCCGTGCGTAAAATGGCACTCTCCGCACTCGTGCAATAAAATTTTGTACGAAACTCGTGCGAGAAACATTTTTCTGACTCGTGTGATTGCAGCATTCGCCTTCAGCTCATGCTGCAAACTCACACTCGTCAGAAAAAGTTTCAACGCACTCGTATCGTAATGTACTATTCTACCGAACATTGAAAACATCTTTCCCACAAAACAAACCACCGAATCCAAGTCCACCAAATACCACACCCAGAAAAAAGCTGTAGTCGTATAAGTACTATAACCGTTTATTTGATCAATTTTTAGTTAATTGAATGAAAATTTTCTTTCGATCAACTATATTTGTATTTGATCCAAGTTTGGGCAATATTTACTTCCAATATATTTATTCATTTGAATTCACTGTCATCCAGAAACAGACATTGCTGAAAAATTCTATTCGATGTTACTAAACACTTATTCACCCATAATAAAAATCTAGTTGAACTTACTAAACTCGGTTGTTCAATGTTTTTTATTAGAATCAACCAGGGCTGGGCAGTACTTGAAGTACCCAATACTTAAAGTACTTTTTAAGTACTTCAAGTATTGTACTGAAGTTTTCAAGCACTTGGCCTGTACTTTAAGTATATACTTAAAATTTCAAATACTTTTCTGTATTTCAAGTATTTTTTTAAGGGCGGGGTAAAGTTAATTCGGCGAAAAAAGGCATGTTTTTAAGATTTTTTTGGCGTAACGCATAGTGTTCGTTTATTGAAAAATTTACATATGATAAAGTGACATTTGAACAACATTCTTCTAAATTTGCATTGCAAAATATTCAAAATTGAGCGAGTGAAAATTAAAACCCGGAGGCGCCTCGAAAAAAAAAGTTGGTTTGCGGTGTACACCATAACTCGCAACAGAATCATCTGAAACAAAAAATCAAAATGCATTTGTTAAAGGAGATGTTTCTCGAGGTAATGACGGGAGGTTTTTTTTCGATTTTTCGTAGCACTTGGGAGCCAAAAACCCGATTTTCGCTAAAAAAAATCGGCTAATTTGTTGTTGAAAAATTGTTAAAGAAAACAAAAAAGCTCTCGACAATACCTGGTGAATTATGTGAAGAAGTACTGTGCAAAATTTCAAAGCGATTGGTCCAGTAGATTTTGAGTTATCGTGCACACGGACTTCAAATATGACAAGTCTCAGAAAAACGGTTTGAAAAACGCAGAAGAGTTTGGTCGCTTAGCGCTCATTGCACATAAGTTTGAGAACACTTCTCGATTGCATAAAAATCTGAGAAAATTCATGCATATTAAAGGTACTCAAAAGATTAATTTTGCATAATAATAATTCCAAAATGTTATTAACAAAATGATGAAAAAACAATAGCGCGCCGCGCAGACTCGAAATTTGATCGACTTGAAATTTTAACACAATATTCTTGAGGTATTATGCATTCATTTAAAATATTTAAAAAAAATGAAAAAAGAAATGTAAATACTTTACCCCGCCCTTAAGTACAAGTGTCAAGTACTTTTGAATGTGTCTTGGTGATGGTTGCATTTACAAAGCCTTTGAATATGTAATTGAAAATAATGTTTCGTGACGTATGGACATACTCTGTCCCTCAACTGTCGTCTACGACAATTTTTTGAAGACGAACACGAAGTTGGAGGAGTTTTAACAATCCATGTATTATATTCTTTATTGCTACTTTTTAAAACCGGTATCAAAGTAAATCGTAATTACAATCATCGATGCTATTTTTGAATTTTTTTCAGTTCTTTGTTCAAATACTTCTGTGCCAATCTGCCTCAGACTAATATCAGTGTATTGCACAAGGTGAAAATTTGTTTTGATAGAAAAAGTATTCGAATAAAAATCAAATGAGAATAAGAAATCAAATATAAGCACTAGAACTTACGAGATATACACGAAAACTTAAAAAGCACATCAAGTAATAAGTACGTAGTACTTCAACGTAGTACTTTGCCCAGCTCTGGAATCAACTATATCTTTCTTTCAATGAAACATATGTCTATTTGTTTCACATATAATGATGCGTTTGTTCTCAACAGTTGTAATGATTATTCAAAACTGGGTCAATTTGACACCATCTGCAGTGGATAAATCATATCCAAATTTTTTATTCACCCAAAAAAATACATAGTTGAATCAAATAAATTTTTGTGTTGAAAGCTCATACGATCATATCTGCAGATTTGTCAGTACCCCAAAAATCCGCCAGGTGGCTCCCAGGCGGATGCTCTCGCACAAACGAACTTCCCCCTCGACGCTCATGAGCTTTAATAGTTCGTCAATTTAATGATATTTTACACTTTGCGCCAAAACGCAAGATGGACGAATTCAAAAAGGATTCCCATTAAAAAAATGGTTTTTTTTCTTTTACCTTTTCTTAAAGAAAAGACGAAGCTTTGCGTAATTTTCATATTTGTAGCGACATTCGGATGAAATGTTGTTTTACATTTAAATTTTACATTTCTATATATTCAAAGATTGAAATGTTTAAAAGTATTGTGTAGATATTTGAAAAAAAAAATTATTTAATTCAAACATATATTTGCTCAGCCTGAAAAAAAAATTGTTCATAATAAATAACAATCCTCTAGATCGCAATGTATTTCCTACTACGTACATTAAAAAAAAAATATATCGTTGAAATGAATAGAGTCGTATTAGACCGATCTACAAGTAAAAAAAAAATTATTTGGCTGGACTAGGATTTACTTCAATGAATTAGATCTTTTTTCTGGGTGCAGTTCTACGGAAAATGAGTGTATTGAATTACATCTTTACGGGAGAAGATCCCTTTGTAATAATTTGAAGAGAAACTCATTCAGAAACGCAGTTTCTCTGCCGGGAAGATGGGCCCCGGCAGAGGGCCCATCATTTGGGAAAGATCTTCTTCGGAAGACTTGTTATTCGGTAGAGTTGTCTAGATAGAAGATAGAAATGTTTTGCGGTATAGTGTTCTTACGAATTTTCTCTCGATAGGCCTGTAACGGGGTAGACTTATTATTGGGTAGAGTTATTTTCGAATGCTTTTTTCTGAGTCAAATTTTTTTTTCATAATTTATAGAGATATTATTTGGTAGAGTTGTTACATCCTAGAGATGTGTCGGAAAAGATGTATTTCGGTAGAGTTATTCGGCGGAAGAGTTTTAACAGGTAGAGATTTAAATGAGCCGTTTTTTCTTGCAAATTCACAATTTTTAGTATTTATTTTTTTCTCAATTTAACACTTTTAACTTATTCTGGTTAACTCGTTACCACTTTTGGTAATCACTCGGGCCCCTTTTCCTATTTTTTACCGGATAATTATCTAGTATATTGATGTATATTTTCAAAATTCGTTTGCTCCTCGCATCAGCGCCAACTTCATATCTTACTATCCCAACGCTCGTTACCAACTTCACACTGCTCTAAACCGCTACGAACATGAATCAACTCATGCAAGCATAGTGAATTTTTCAAATGGCATTCTTTGTACATGACTTATATTTTTACCTTTCTGACACTTGCCATAGTCATCGAACGAAATCTTCCACACTGAAAAAACAATGTACCCGAATTTGTCAACTGTTAACATACATAAAATTAAATATGGCCAAATCAATTATTTTTCAACAGTTAATAAATTAAATAAATATTTTTTAACAGCTAAGAAATTATTTTGACAGAAATAAAATATTTCTCAACGACTAACAAATTTTGTAACAGTTAATGAATATTTAAGTAAAACTGCCAACTAAATATTTTTCTTTACTTTACTTTACTTTATTTAAGGGTTCCTGATAGTTCCCTTATCCCTTTGCTCAAGTTTAGGGATGATTGACATGCAGAGTAGAGATAAGATACGTCTGTATAAGAATCAAGAATTATTGGAACGATCCATGTCTTTGGAAAAGGGACGAGAGAAAAAAATTAATTAAATAAATGAGACGGTGCAACAAATTTTTGCGGTCAATTTGGCGAAATTTCACACACGGTCATCACGTCGCAAACTACCTTTGAAAGTATGACGAAATAAAAAATACTTTTGCAAAATAAAATGTTTTGGAGTAGAAAAAGAAAATTTATCTAGTAATAATATAAATTTCGGAATTACGAATAAGCAAGTAATAATTCAGTAATAATTAATAATAAGTAATAATTAAGTAAAGGAAATGCGGTAAATATGCAATTTCAGTGCTTTTCCAAATGTTCACAATTTGATATAATTTTTTTAAATTTTAAATCCTTTCCTTTGATACCAACAATGATATTCTATGGGGAGATTTCCAAAAAGTTGGACCTTTAATTTTCTTTCATGATAAAACCTTGAATTAGTGCTATTATAATAGTACATTATATCACGAGGGCGTTAAAACATCAGAAAATGTTTTTACGCCGAGTGATGTACGATATTTTATATCACGAGGTGCAGTATGGACGTTTTCACGTCCGCTTGCGGACGTAAAAGAGTCCATTATTGTACTGAGTGATATAAAATCATATATGCACGGAAAAAAACACTTATATAGTTGATCCAAACAACCGCTTGGTGCTTTGAGCGCCAGACGAGAAGTTGGTCTGATTAACTAGGTTGGTTAATTCAACTATTGCTGTTGTTACCACAACTATATTGACTAAATAATTAAACGACTTGGTTGTAGTAACAAGAAAAATAGTTGATCCAACCAAGTATCTACTTGATCCAACCAACTTCTCGTCAGGAGCTCCCCACACGGAAATATAATATACCGGAAAATATATTTTTCGATATACGTAAAAATATATTTAAAACATATTTGAAGTGTACATTATATATTCTAAATACATTTTAGATGTATCTAAAATATATATCAGATATATATTAAATATATAATATGTATATTCCATATAAGAAATATACTCAAAAATATATTCGTGATAAGTACATTTTCGGCAGAAAATATTTCTTTGAAATATATATTAAATATATTTTAGATATATGATTATTATGCATAAAAATATATTTTTTGATATATGTAATAGCATATATTGTGTATATGCAAACATATATTAAAATTATGTCGAAAATATATAAAACGTACACTCAATATATATGTTTGATGCATTTAGTATGTATCTTAAATATATTTTTTATATTTATATTGTAATATTTTTAAATAGATTAAAAATATACCTAAAATCATATTTGTAATACATACATTTTCGGACAAAATATACTTAATATATCCAAAAATATATTTTCCGTGATATTTGCCGATATATTTTATTTCCATGTGGGTCAGAGCACTAAGCGGTTGAATCAACTAAGTCGTTTTTTCCGTGATGACAGCTTTTTTCATGTTTCCTACTTTTTTCTATGCGACAAAGTTTGGATCAAAGTATTAATCAAGCTCGTTCATTTTCTCGTTTGTCAAAGGTACATCCACAGCAAGGAAAAGCCATTTAAGTGTGCCGAGTGCGGAAAAGGATTCTGCCAGAGTCGGACACTGGCAGTCCACAAGATTCTTCACATGGAGGAATCGCCTCACAAGTGTCCGGTTTGCGCGAGAAGTTTCAATCAGCGCAGCAACCTCAAGACTCATCTTCTGACGCACACCGACATAAAGCCCTACAATTGCGCCTCTTGCGGCAAAGTTTTTCGCAGAAATTGCGATCTTCGACGTCACTCGTTGACTCACAATCTCGGTGTGGCTTCATCGCCACCACCAACACCGCAGCGTCAAGCAACGGGAATTCCTGTACCTGGTACCAGCGCCGCTGGTAGACTGCAGGAAACTTCCTAGCTTCCTCATTGTGTTCCACTCCGCCGGGATCTCTAGTGTCGTCATTGACCGTTTTTTTCCCTTTAATTTCTTCTGTGATTCCTCGATCGCGAATGAAAATGGTGATCTCTCTAACCCAATTCAACCGGTTGGCGGTTGACATCACAAAAAAATCCGAACGCCGATATCTCCAATTTCTTTTCATCTTCGGATTTACTCGTTCGCCGTAAAATTTATTTTTCCTTGAAAATTTCTACAAATATTTTGGGAATTCGAAAAAAAATCACTTTCGAGGGACATGAGAGTTCAAGATTTTCGTTTAAACTTTCAAAAATTTTTCGACAATCATCTGAGTACATTTTTCTCTTCGAAAGGTCTCTTGTTTGGCCCACAACGAACGCGATTGATAATTCGCGTGACCAAGAAACTTAAGCTCTCTTAATGTGTCATTTATAAAACTCGCTCGTCGATAAATATTTAAACAGGTCCTTCATCGCTCACTAGACATTTACCGTTATTGATATTATTTCGACATAAGAATATCCAATGTATATTTATGGAATCGATGTTTATTCAATGTATAAATGAAGCAAAAGAAGAAAACGAAATTAGGAAGGAAAAGTTTAAGTTGTGTGATCTGCGGTGTTGATGAAACCGCGCGTACAAGCATTGACTGTACATGTAAAATAAAGTTTTGTAATGTTATTTTTTACACGGTGGTGAACGAAATACTTTAATTACCAATCATTTATCCCATTGTGCTGGAACCAATGATATTGAGGCAAAATCCAAAGAATTCAAAAAAAAATCGAATGCAGTGGATAATTAAGGTAGTTTCTCCGCGACAACCTCAACAAAAAGTTACATAGCATGTGCATATTTACAGGGTTGATGATTATTTCGATTTGTGGTAAATACATTTAAAAAGCACACAATATTAATTCAATGCCAACAGATAATACGATAGGTTATATTTTACTGTCGTAAAATTTATTCTATTAAGTGTTCTTAACCTACAACTGCTTCATTCTGCGAGTTAACTTTTTGCTGGAACTGCCCCGGCTCTGCCCCAAAATATAAAAGAGCTACATATACAGACGACGCATCCTTCCGTGTGTGTGAGCACGACGATCGTGACAACGTTCCGATTGGTTCCGATCGCCATTCTGTTTCCCATCCACGCGCTCTTTCGCTTACAAAATTTATGTTATAATACCAAAGCCTTCGGATTCTAATGGTTATTTCTTGGAAACTAGACCATAAATCATCCTGATTTTTTTTCACATAATTCATGACGTCCCGTTCGAGCTTCCCTCAGTTTTTTGTCAACTTCGTAAGTTTTTTTTTGACGGTAGAATTAATAACGTACCTATGCACCATACGTATCCAATCCCTTAATCTAAGAGGCGACGAAAAAGTTTACTTTTTTTCGCGTTTAAAAATAAACTATTTTCTACAACGACTATGACTATTGGAAAGCTTGAAATCTCGAGTTTCCAAAATACAGGGTATAGTTGTTGCTACAATTAGTTGTTTATTCGTAATAATCAAAAATACTGAGAAATGTCAATGTACCCGACCACCCATTTTTCTATATGACTCAATATCCGACCACACATTATGACCCTATAACCGACCACTCATCTCTATGGTGGGGGGAAGGAAGGGGGTGAATTGAGAAATGGGTCGCTGCTCGGAGAATGTGTCACCGAAATTTTGAGGTTATACACGAATAATATACATGTCAGCGGATGTCCGGTAACTGGGACTGAACATAGTCGCGAGCAAATACCTATATCCGAACACATCATAATCGGTTATCGGTACAAGATACATTTCGTATGTACCAATAACCGGACATGAAAATTAAGTACTTAAAGCGCATTTTTTGCTAATTGAGACAACATGATCAAATTAGTGGTATCTTTCCGAGTAAAAACAGCTAGGCTCAGTTCGAAGACAATAAAAACCACTTCGAAATAGCTTCAATAAGATATCGCGATTCCTTAGTACTTCAGCTTAAATAATGGCGTCCGTGCCCCGAATAGTACGCGTGCTGTCATATTTATCCAAAATTAAATTACAGACGATTCTTGAACTATTAAAAGTAGTGTCGGATGTGTCGATTATGAATCCTGGATATTAAATCAATAGACAGTTTAAGATTTCTCTTAAGTGAATGCTTAAGGATGTTGAGTCCGTACCGTTCCGTCCAAAAGTTTTTCGTTTTACTGAATTTTATTGGGATTGATTAATCCTTCAATTCGTATCGTAACACCGTTGATGTGAAAAGAAGTATCGCAATTGTGCATATTAATGATCGCAAATTCTTATTTACGTATTATATCAAGTTTTCACAATGTTTTTACAAGCGAGGATCAACTTTTGGATGTTTTGTCCAAACTTGACAACGCTAAAATCTCGATAGTGGAAACCGTTAATTCTCAAAAAAATGTTGATTATTTTATATCGCAACTACAGAAATATAACATGAAATTACTTTGAACTGCAAAAAAAACAATATTCTTAAACAATATTAATATTTAAAGTAGTCGCTGTATTTGGGTTTACATTTGGCAACGTTGCGTGCATTGGTAAGTTGGCACGACTGAGAACTGTACGATCGAGAGCAGTCCCGACGGTCGCGATTGAATGTGAAACTGACAGTAAACATAACCTCGTAACCTCTTTATCGTGCATGAAACGACGTCATCCGTGAACGAAAATGAGATTTTGAATTTCCCGCTACTTTCAGTCTATGCAACGGTGCCGCTATTTTCTTGTTTCTTGCTGTGAAAACCACGTACTGTGTTTTTATTATTTATTTACTGGAACACGAGCTTCCTAAATGTCTTGAAAAAATTACACAATGCTTCTTATGTGTTTTTCCTCGAGTGCAATTTTTTTTGTATTTTTGGCATCATTTGTTATAACAAAAAAAAATAATAATTGCAAATTTACTTCAGTTTCCATAAGGCTACACGGAGAAAAATGCCACCTCGAACTCTAGTCCTGGTTACCAGAAAGTATAGTAATTTACTTCCAGTCCGGAATTCTCAGACTTATTACTATACCATATTGCAATGCATACTATGCTACTGTAAAATATACTATTCATACCGGGATAAGTATTAAATGGAAGATAGTGATTACAATATGGTATGGTAATAAGTCTCAGAATTCCGGACTGGAAGTAAATTACTATATTTCTAGTAGTGGATATTAGAATTCTGGTAACCAGGACTAGAAGCCGAGGTGGTATTTTTCTCCGTGTACGTGTAATTTTTTAATTCAAACTTCTCAGTAAGCAGCTTCCTAATCGTCGTAAAATTTTTACACAACCTTTCAAATGTTGTACATAACGACATATCAATTTTTCAATATTTTATCATCATTTTCAATTTGGGACTCAACATCCTTAACTCACTGATACATTGGTTCAGGTGGTCGGGTACTGGGACGTGGTCGGGTTTTGGGACATTTACCTTAAGCACCATGCGTGTCCAATGCCTTACGTATAAATTAAGCCAAGTTTGAGGATGAATATCTTGGATTTGGAACCGTCAAACTTACTTGAAGTGCACAGATGTTGGGATAACATATTATATAATCTGTATGCCAAATTTCAACCATTTCTTAATTAAACGACCTCATAGTGGAACCACTTTAGGGGGAAGTCGTTAATCAGTGAAACCGCAGTATGCCTAGAAAAAGGATGAGACGAAGAGAGAATGAGTTTGAAATAAAATGCAAAAGAGCCAAAGAGATCAAAAATGTGATCTCATGTTTTAAAGACCAAGTCACGCCCAGCTGGCCCTTCGACGTTACTGTGGAGATGTATTTCGGAGATTAGGGTAACGATTGGGAGATTCATCATTTCTTAACGTAAGTAAAGGAGAGAAAGAGAAAGAGGCTTACAATTATTGGCTCGTTGAACGAAGAAGCGACGGAATCCTTGAGAAAACAATAAGGGAGCTCGTTCGTGAGCATTCGTTGGGATTTCTCACCTCAATCACCTACCTCTCTCTCTCTCTCACTCACTCTCAATCCTCTCCTTCTCTTTCCTCTTCTCTCTCTCTCTCTTTCTTGGTGTGCGATGTAGAAGAGTAAAAGAAAGCCTATCCTGAGCTGTTAGGACCGCAACGGGCTCGTTAACCCCGGTCAAGCACGTCACTGATACCTTTTTCCCTTGGATCTAAGCACCTAACACAAACACTCACGATCACTCTCTCACACACACATACACATTTACCGCCTCGATTAGGCTCGAAACCTTCAGGGACGAAAGTATATAACCATTTATTTACTAGCGTATAATTGTTTGAACGTTTCGGGCCCTTCGCGTTGGTAAGAGGTTGTGACTGTAAACCTGTAATTGAGCTTTGATTAATTAACGATTTACCCACGAATTGATTAAGTTATCGATCGATTAACGACTATCCGTGTTAGTTATGAATCCGCTCGGGAGATAATTAGACTCAGAAGTCGAAGAATAGTTGCAAATGCAGTTTCATTCGAATTACCATTTGAAACGTGTTTTTCTGATCAATCCGTGTAATTCAACGTTAACTGCAATATAATTTTGGGGCCTTTGCATGGAAATTGAACAAAGGATTTGGTAAAGCTACTAATCGATTGTATACAAGGTGTCCCACGGGTAAAGGTCCATACCATGAGGGTAGATTCGTGACGTAATATCGAGTAGAAAAGTTCTTTGCCATTTTTTAGTATTTTGAACTCCTGAATTGTTATTAATTTGTTCAAATCAACCAATGAGATGCGCTTATTGAGATGAGCCGTGATCCCACCATGCCTATCCTCGCGCATCTCATTGGCTGATTAAAAAATTTAATAACAATTTAGGGGGTAAAAAGTACCAAAAAATGGCAAAGGACTTTTGTACTCGATATTACGTCATGAATCTACCCTCACGGTATTGATCTTCACTCCTAGGTCACCCTGTATAGTGGGCTAGTCCTAATATTGTAAAGATTTAAATTTACTATAGCTCGTTTCATTAGGGAAACGAAAAATTCAGATTAATTGAATAGTGATTACCTAACTCCAAAAAATCTTAGAATTCAATATTGCATCGAGAGGAATGAATTATTAAAAATGTGACAGCGCAAAATTCATAATTTTTGCAACGCTCTTTTTTTGGTTATACGCAGAATAATTCAAAATTTGGACTTTGCAAAGGGTTAATTGAACACTTAATACTTTTAGTAATTATATTTTAATTTTGTTCCCCTATTGACTATGGATTATAATTTTTTTTTCTGAGGCTGTTTTTGCATAGGAAAAAAGAATATTTAATTATTGTTTCACAACAACTATTTAAAACCATTCCTTCCACAGTTATTCCATACAGAAATTTCAACCTCATTCTTGTGTACGAAAAAAACTTAAATCTAGAATTAATCAAGAATCCGGCCACGAGTTAATTGAGGGATCCGCAGATGCTTGAGGCCCAAAAAAGAAGGCGATTTTTTAACATTTTTTTGCTGATGACAGTATTGGGATCTCGCGATTACATTTTGACTCATAATGAATTCTAAGTCTTGCCAAGGTATTATTGGAAAATATTGATAACCATTGGAGTTATTATTATTTAAGCAAAGTGCGTCCGTCGCTGCATGAGATAAAAAATATGAAAATAAACTTTTAGTATAACAATGAAACTTTTGTACGACAAGATACTCATTTGAAATTTTGAAAATTCTAAAAATGTTAAGCAGTGAAAAAAACATTTCGATTTTCAAATCAAGTAAAAACAACTTTAATTATCCGTTATTGACAAATGATTGAACATAAAGGGAATCATGCAGTCGTACGATGGAAAGTGTTATTAATTATACCCCGTCCGAATTTGAAGTAAATCGAATGAAGCGATTTTGAGATACGACTCACACTGTTTCATAAAACATGACGTCACAAAAAACTCAAAAAAACAAAAGCTGATCCTTAACTCGATCAATTTTTGGACGATTGAAAAATCTTTGTTGCAAATTGAAGATAAGATTGCTATAAGATAATTAACCCTCACTTGACACACTGGGGTATAAAACACCCCAGGCCTAAATTTCTTTAATTTTAAATACCTACATTTAAAAAAATTAGGCCCATAGTGGCATCTGTCATTAGTTCGAGGATGCTACTACTCCTTCAAGCTTCTAACAACACTCTAAGATAATAAATTTTGATATAGTATGAAGAATGCATAAACGTAATAAATAAGAACTACATAAACTATTCTGCAGAAGTGTGTCAAGTGAGTATTAAAATGGATTTTCAGAAAATTCTAGCTGATCCCTTCGACCTAACCTGACAGTTGAAGGACAGTTACAATCGCAGTTTCATTCGGTTTTGATAATTATGCGTGATCAGTCCTAAAAAATAAAAACCTAACCCAAATAAACCCAAAACATATTGTCTGCAAATTGAAGTTAAATCATAAGGGCGGAGGAGAGACAGAGAAAAACCACGGAGACGAATCAATCGTCGGAAAACGTTGCAAGGTCCGTGGGTAGTTAACCCCGTACGAAAAGATTATAGGTAAGAAACAGAGGTTCGAGAGTTTTTTCGGTATAGGTATGTTGCGTGCTTGAGTGTGTGTGTGCCGTGGATGTCGAGCGAGCGAGAGAGGATATTGCACGAGAAAGGAATGGAAGGGAAGGAAAGGAACGAGGATATATCTCCCCTTCCCAAGTCACCTTCCTCCTCTTGTGTTAACGCTGGGCTCTAACTTTTCAGACTTTTTTTTCGGTGATGAAGGAGGACATGCGCATGCAGATCACGTCGAGTTTGTAGCCCGAGTGATACGGTATCTGTGGGCGGCGCGTGCGTGTGGTCCCCGTTGTCGCAGCTCCGTAGATCCCCCCACCCTCCTCTTCTACAGTTCACTGGATCGCCGTGAGTACCAGAGATCTCTGAGACTCACCTCTCCCCTTCCCCGTCGAGTCTCCAACGTCGCGTCGACACGTTCTCTCCCACCCTTTCTCCCTCCGTCTCTCTCATACACGCACAATTTTAGTAAAACCCCACCGCTTCTTAGCACTGAATAGCCTTTCTCAAATATTTATTCGGATGTGATGGCTTGTCCGCACCTCGATGATCTTTGACACCGTCCTTATCAAGATCCCTAATCGTTCGAATGGAAAATTATTGCTCTTAAGATGTGCATAACAAAAAACCAAAGGTTGTCTGATCCCCCTCGATTCGCTTCATAATTGAGAGGCCAATTGACTTTGCTTGTACGCAATATTTTGAGGATATTTTGTTAAAACCAGGAGAGCGTTAATTATTTTGAACGAGAAAACCCAGACCAACCTCACCTGCGTACAAAGTTTCCCGTGTGGAAAATAGTTAGGGAAGCCCTGATAATAATCAGGGCCCGGGTCGGCTTAAATGTGGAAACCCTAATATGATTTTCCTGGGTATAGCCTGAAAAGGCCCCGATAAGGCAATAACAGGTTTTCCTGTTTAAAAATCAGTAGGGCCTTAATAGGTAAATCAAGGCAGGGCCCGCTCTGGATTAAATAGCTTTTCCAGTTTAAAATTCAATCGGGCCTTGATAGGGAAATCAAGGCACGGCCTGGTCTGGATTAGATAGATTTTCCAGTTTAAAATTCAATAGGGCCTTGATAAGGAAATCGAGACGGGGCCTGGTCTGGTTTAAATAGGTTTACAGTTTAAAATTCAATAGGGCCTTGATAAGTAAATCAAGGCAGGGCCCTGTCTGGATTAAATAGGGTTTCCAGTTTAAAATTCAATAGAGCCTTAAAAGGTAAATTAAGGCAGGGCCTGGTCTGTATTAAATAGGTTTTCCAGTTAAAAATTCAATAGGGCCTTGATAGGGAAATCAAGGCAGGACCCGGTCAGGTTTCAATAAGTTTTCGATTATAGATTTAAACGAGAGCTTTATAGGTAAATTAAGCTAGAGCCCGGTCAATATATGAAGTAATTACTTCATATTACTTAAAAGGATACTTAGACAATATAAATTAAGTAATAATATTCATTATTATTTAATAATAATAAATATTATTAATAATAATGAAGATACTTAAAAATATTAATAATTATATGTACTATTATTTATTATTATTATTATTATTATTATTACTATTATTATTATTATTACTCATCTGATTAAATATTTTATTTTTATTAATTTAGTTTAAAGACATGTTGAACCAAAATTGGCTTTCGGGTAATGAAAATAAATTCCTAATACTATTTTGGTACGTATTTATTTCTCGGCCTGTTTTCCATAAATATAATATTTACATCAATATATCAAAAGTAGTCGGTGGTATAGTGGTTAGCGTCCCAGTCTTAGGTCGTTAGTTTAGGATCGATAGTTAGGTAGGTTTCAAATCCCAGTCTGGTCTCGTGCATATTCTAGGGTCCGCGAATATGCAAGGCAACTACTCAGTCAGAAAAATTCATGAACTTTCAAATTATCTATTTTTTTTTTTAATTTAATTCATGTTGAATTTGAGGATTTGCGTAAAAACGCGGGTCACGGGTTCAAAGCCCACTGAGGGCTGAATTTTTTTTTCTTCAAAATTTTTCTTTTGTTTCTTGACCCTTAGAAACTATCAATTGTGAATATAGAATTGAATTTCATCGCAATAAATGATAAATATATGGAAATAATAAATAATTCTCTCTTAAGGGCCCCGATACGGAATCTTTTAAGTGCTCCGATACGGCATCTTTTAAGGGCCCCGATACGGCATCTTTCAAGGGTCCCGATCGGGAATCTTTTAAGGGCCCCGCTTAATAAAGTGGGACAATCCCTAACGGGACCTGAACGGGTTTCCGTGTCAGGCCCCTGTATTTACTCGGGAAAGTTAATCGGGCCCCTATGAATCCCCTAACAAAATTTCCACACGGGTTATTGGTTGATGGAGGAATTAAACTGTTTTTGAAATACCGTACATGAAATTTGATGTATTTTAGTATATTGAAAGTACTAAACTGTGTTTTCAGAAATAGGAGACATGCTGTATCAAATTTTGTGCAAATTTTTTTTAGCTCTTTATTATGGAGTTACAGGCCACTTTTTGAACTTTTGACCCATTCTTTATTTCAAAAATTCAGAAAGTGTCCTACAACTCTATAACAAGGACCGAAAAACATGTGCCTCACTTAAGCAGTCTAAAAAAGTGTCACGAAGAAAATTCGATGTCGTAGGATAAGATCCGTCAAGCAGTTTGATCAGAATCGTGCACAGTGCAGGGAAACTGAAAAATTAATTTATGAGAGACCCGCTGCACCTTAAGGGTTCAAACCAGCGTCCAAAATTTCTTCATTTGATATGTCAAATGATGGATTACTGGTCAGGTTTGCACGTATTCAACGAACATTCATATTTATGTTCAAAAATTGGCGTTTTGACGCTGAATCGGTCCCCTTAAACGTGTTCTTTCGAAGATTGAGCTTTTTAAACACCGACACATAATCAGAGGACATATCCCCATTTGTTCTCTCTGAGTCAGTCTCCCTTTACGTCGTTTGGGTCTGGTTCGTTCTATATGAACAAGTCGAAGCGAAAATGGTTCTCTGCGATCGATTATTCCGAGTATGCGTCTGTTTCATGCTTTACCGATCTCCATAAGGTTCTGGTTGCTCCTCCTAAGCCGATAATGCCGTGCTACATGATCAGCCGCAATACCAACTTGTTCACCGGTATACATAATATATTCTACTTTTTTTTTGTCTCGTTAAAATAACCTCCCGAGCAAAATGTGTACATTTTCAAATTGTATACCGTTGCATAAACTTCGCCTGTAAACAATTTGCCGAACAACAGTTGATGCATAAAGTATTCGATGCTTGGAAATTACGTGGACACACATACTTGTCCGAGAGTGTCTGAATTAACGATATACATAACCTAGTTCTCTTCCACCTCTCGCGTCTGAACCCTCATACCATGAAGAGCCTCGTACAACCCGAGTTAATCCGATGTTACGTCGTATCTCGCACGAGCTTCGATGTGTTTTGCAAACTGAGTGAGAGAAAGAAAGTGAGATAGCGATAGAAGCCGGTAACGTCTCCATACGAGTCAGAAACGAAGTTGTACCTGCCGATATACGATCGTCCGGTCCTCGAGAGGAAGAAGGGAAAAAAGGCGTTTCTTCGATTATTTCAAGAGTGACCACCCGAGCGATCATCCATGGGTTCGTCTATATTATCAGGAAATCTCGACACCCCGTAATTTAGAAAAAAAAACTCCAATTCCTTATAATCCACACTTGAGTCGGAGGAATCTGGCCGAACTTTTTAAATCCTACTCAGTTTGAAATGGATGCTGGCGGAGTAACCGTATCGTTACATTCATAAATAGTGAAAATTCAAGATCAAAGATTATGAAGTAGTTAGGTCAGAGGAATGGTTATAGGAATAAATAATTGAAATTAGAAAGTAGCTTCAATACGGAGAAAATGATGCCCACAGAATAACCATCTGCCCGTTTATGACCCATAAATCTGTGATTTTACATTAGACAGGCTTCTAGCTTCAGAAAGCTCAAGATGCATCGAATATCATCGATGAAGTCTCCTGATTTGTTATTTAGTACTAGGATGAGTCTTGAGAAGGAGAACTTTAAGTATTCAGTTCTTGATCCAGATACTTTTTAGTCTTTTATTCATCAATGGTTGATTAATGGAAGCATCGTATATGTCAGATTTTTCATACACATGTTGACTGTGTTGAATGAAATCTGGAGATAAATGAAATCGATTGGATATCTGGAAATAAACTAACTAAAGTCTACCCAAATTCTGACTCTAAGTTTGAGAAAAAATCCAAAGGCGATTAAAATTTTTGTATGTTTTTTTTTACGAATAAGACCACTAATGAACAATAAAAAAAATTTTTTTTTATTCATTCTCATTTATTATTTCTCATTGTTATTATTCATTAAAAGACGGATGTTCAAAAAATGGGGGCCATCGGTGCCCACGATTGCGGCCGCAATTTGCATATGAAAAAAAAAAAATATTATCAATCTGTAGGGAAGCCGCCATGTCCTTGAGGAGGTTTTTTTTTTTGAAATTTGAAAAATGGCGGTGATTTGAATAAAAAGTACAAAATTTACCCCCTTTTTTAAACAATTTTTCGTGAGAAAAAATGGGAAGATATACAAAAAAAAAAATCTTGCGTTAAGACATAAAGAATGAAATAAAGAATATTCAGTAAAAATTTCAAGCTGACAGCTTGAAAACTCTCTCCTTCTGAGAGTGGGCACGACGGGTTTTTTATATAAATTGTTCACTTACCATCAATCAGCGATCCCAGGTCCATACAAAATCCCTTCTGCGTTCTCAAATTGGTAGTTGTTGATAGAAAAAAAAATTGATTTTTACAAAATTTTACACTGTGATGGTCTCTTGAGACATATGTTATGGAAACAAAATCTTATCACAAAACTGTGTGTTTCAGTGGATTGCGTAAACTCACTATTTCTATACGATGGAACCATATAATTTACTATATAAAATTGTTATATACTGAGAGAAAAAAATGATTGAATATGCAAAATCGTTAGTTGAATACGGGCAACTAAATATCTATTTGGTCTAACTAAATAATTAGTTCCTTGAATAATTCCGCGCTTCGGTTGACCAAAATATTGTTCAGGCAACAAAAATTTGGATTGTACAACTAAATATTTAGTTGCACGTATTCAACTAAACGATTTTGCATATTTAATCATTTTTTTTCTCAGTGTAAATAAATTTATTTAAAATGAATTAAAAAAAAAATATATTGGTCTAATTTTAATCATTTAATTTAATAATTTTTTTCTGGTTGTAATTATGGACTCACGGAAGTTGATTTTCATCTCCTAGCTTATAAAAAAATAAAAAAAATTCGGGTAATTATCAACAATTTGAAAATTGATATCAACGAAAGGGTAAAATGTTATATTATTCTTTGGAGTAAACAAGTGTTTGGATTAAAAATATTACATTACGATAACCTCACAATTACAGTATTACCAAAAGTGAGCGATACTTTAATTTTTTGAATAATTCCTATATAGATAAAATATGTTTCTCATATAAATTGTGTGGTATATCTGATATATATTTCTGCCCACATTTATCTAACATTATATTATAAAGTATATGTTGAGTATCAAACTTTTGGAATTTCAGAAGTAATTCAAAGATATATTGTATCGCTACATCACATGTAGTTCCATATTTTTTTATTCTTACAAATATTGTACAAAAATTTGAGAAAAGTGCATTTTCAAAAGCATGGTCTACGGTATGAAAATTATTTTACGGTCAAAGTTAGTAAATAAATAAAACCAGAACACGTGTTGTGAACACATAGCTTTCTCGTGTAGAAAATACTTTTTCGAAAACAAAAGATAACACTGCATAGATAAAAAATAATTTTAAAAACCCTGCAAATAGAAATTTGCACATTGCTTCCTCATCTTTATCCATAGTTCACATAGCTTCCTTTAACAAACGGTATGGCGATCAAATTTGGCTTCCTCATAAAGGAAGCTTTGTTAACTATTGAAAAATATTAGTAATCAATGTGCAAATTCGATCAATTTTCGTTAAATTTGATACCGAACAAACCTTGATAGCTATACAAGGCTCGACAAGTGTGCCAAATTTTAGCTTGGGATCTCGAAGCGTTCTTGAGTTATTAATCACTTACATCCGAAACTCAGGATACACACACACACACACACACACACTCACACACATACATCCATCCGGACATTTTTCTAAATATGATTTCTCGATGTTTTAGGACATTTTGAACATATATTGGCGTAAAAATCGCGAAAATTTTTTTTTTCACGAAAACAAAGCTTCCTTTATGAGGAAGCAAAATAAAAAATCTTTGGCGAGGTAGAGTTTCATTGAGCGTCTAATTACATTCTACGCCCCCCTCGCGCTATATACTAAGTAAAAATGTCATTAATCGAAAGTCTGTTAGAAAATGATTTCTCATGTTAAGGCGGTATTTTGGACTGGAGACATACATTTTGAGCGTTTTGTCAAGCTCGATAAAAAAAAATATATATATATATTTTTTTTTACCAATATTTTTTTACAACATATTTATGAATGTTCTGACAGTAAATAAAAAAATGTTGAAGAAAAAAAAATTAAAATTAAATAAGTTATAAGCTGGTAAAGTTGGGGCTAATAAAGGGGTGTACTGGCTGACATGACTGCAACCCTTCTAGTCATCGCATAAAAAATTTAAAAAACGATTCTTAATTGGTAAGAATGTCATTACAGCTTGCAAAATGGCGGTTGTCTGAACCAAATAAGACGTTTTTCGACTGTTTTTTCATAGTTTTTAATTTTTTTACAGTAGTAAAAAAAAAAATGTGTTAAAAAAGCGGTAGAGGCGATAGAGAGTTATACATTGAAGATTGATAAAAAATTCGAAGTAAATCGGTTGAGTAGAACTTGAGATATCATGTCAACCGGGTTGCGAACAGTATAGTTTTGAGAAAAACGTCTATAGTCCGATTTGCTAAACTATTTTGAAAATTACGATGCTGTATGTCCTTAGCAATAAGCTCTGCGCCTTTCATCTATCCTTCCCCAACATTTCGTAAGACTTGAGATATTTTTCGGTTTCTCATAGCAAGGTACTCAAGCAGAGAAAGCAAAAAATTGGGATGATAATTTGGATACGTTTTTCTCTATCTTTGGCTCATTGTCAGTTTTCCGGTCTATGATTCATCGTGGGTTCATCATTCTGGTCTCAGATCCTTAAACGACTCCACGGTAACCTAGTTTTTTTTTCAATTCCAATAGGCTCTTTTATACAGCCGATGAGTGAAATGAAAGAAGGGAGAGAGAGCAGGAGAGGGAGAGGGAGAGAGAGAGAGAGAGAGAGAGAGAGAGAGAGAAGCCGTGAAACATGAGCGTAGGTGCCGTCTGTATGGCTCACGGCATGCATCACAGGTATAGAAATGGTAGGAAGGGAATAAAAAGAGCCAAAAGAGCGAGTAGAGAGCAGAAGCGTGTGTGCTCTGTGTGGCTGAGAGACTGAGAAGAGCTATACGAAATATACGAACGGGCGGACAGGATGACGGACGGCGTGAGGCCTCAGGGTCCGCGGCAAAGAGTGGCGAGTCGCGCGACACGGGCCAACACTCGATGCGCCCACGCACTTGAACTTGCTTGCTTTTCGACGATACTATGGTAGAAAAAAGAAACGGGGGTTGACGGTGCAGGGGACGGCAGGGGAAAGCCTCTTTTTTTTCTCCCTTACCTGCTGTGTGGTGATGCGGGAAGCGAGAATCGAGCGGGACAGAAAATCAACCACCACCACCGCCATGAACGCGCCACTTGGTCGTGGTTCGCGGTGGCGAAAAAAATAGGTGTATATATATATATATATATATATATATATATATATATATATATATATATATATATCGTCCTTGCACACAGAGAGCAAGATTTTATTTATTGGACCCGTTCTTTTTGGCATGCCTATGCGACGGTGTTTCGGTGTTCCTCAGTATAGCCGCAGGACCGCAAAAAACCACGAGGAGACAACCATATGTCTCTCACCTTTTTTCGCGAAACAAAATGTGAATCTCGCCGTGGGGGAAAAGGTAAAGAGGGAATCGCAATTCTTATAAGCATAAGCTATCCATCCGCAATACGTTAGAATCTGCGGTCCAGTCTTTCAACCTACGGTTGAAGGGTGGAGGTACCGTGTTTGGTCGCTTTTGGTCCATATGTGACCACCATGGATCGAACGCTGATACTGGGAATGTAATCAGATGAGCAACGTTGAATGGATGTATTTTTTAAATTAAGGGGGCCGAGTCATTAAAAATCGTAAAACAATCGATTTTTTTCAGTTTTATGTTTTTTGAACCCTTTTGCACTTCTATGTACGGCGGTTAGCCGAAATTTTTATAAATGGCTGAGTTATGGACGAAATTGTAACAAAGAGGATAAAAAAATTTTAAACAAAGAAAACATTTCTGAAAAAATTCTAAAAAATCTGGTTTACAATACAAACATTTATAAACCATCACTCAAAAGTTATTCAATTTTTGTTCACTGTGTCATCGATAAATTTGTAAAAAAAAAAAAATTGAAAATCAGAATTAAAAAAGTTTGACGAGCCGTGATTGATAGCTCATTAATTTTTAAACAAGAAACCAGTTTTTTGAGAATTTTTTCATATTTTCAAAATGCAACATTTTTTTTTACTGTTTCGAATTAATTGAAGCTGATAGAGAAATCTAAAAAAAAAATTAGGAATATCCTGTGACTTTCGTTCATTCGACATGGAATGCTCCATATATATGAATATGGGGAGCCATTCCATACCAAGTCGACCTGAATGTAACCCTCGACCTCGCTGATTTCGTTTACCATTTTTTATATGATTCTTCCAACTCAAAATGGCATTCAGAATTTTGTTCAGATTTTTAAAACCAAATTTGAGTTCGTTATGATTTTTTGAATATTTTTTTTCGAAAACCTTGAAGGCCGTAATTTAAAAATCTGAACAAATTTTCAAAAATCCAGTGTCAAAAAATAAAATTTTTGATCCAAAATTCATGATGTCCAGGCTTTCCTTCCACCTCGATTTTAGGCTTTTATGAAGAAAACGTAAAAAAAAATAGATGCAGAAATTGGTCTACCGTGAAATAAATAAAATGTATAAATAAAAATATGGAAATATTCAAGCCACTTTTCACGGTAGATCAATTTCTGCATTTTTTTTTTACGTTTTCTTCATAAAAACATAAAATACTACAGGATGTAGCGCTCAAAGCGTCCAAGACGAATGCCGTCATTGTATGCTGTTTCGATTTGTGGCCACTTTCGCTGAAAGCGTGTAAGCGTACTTTGAGCGCTGTGAGGCCCACATCCGGTACCATTTTATGTCGATGTATATCTAACATATGTGCTGAAAGGATGTAAGCGTGCTTTGAGCGCGGTGGGCGCCACATCCTGAACCATTATATGTCGACGTATATCTAAAATATGTGCTGAAAGCGTGTAAGAATGCTTTGAGCGCGGTGAGCGCGAATCCTGTATCATTTTATGTCGATGTATATTTAACATACGTGCTGAAAGTGCGTATGTGTCTAAAATGAATGCGGCTCATACCTAACATATGTGCTGAAAGCGTGTAAGCGTGCTTTAAGCGTTGTGAGCGCCACATTCTGTACCTGGATATCTCATATGTGCTGAAAGCGTGTAAGCATACTCTGAGCGCTGTGAGCGCCACATCCTGTATCTGTTTATCTGACATATGTGGTGAAAGCGTGTAAGCGTGCTTTGAGCACTGTGAGGGCCACAACCTGTGCCAAATAGGGTGAATTCTGACACGGGCGCCCTGCGCTTGAGCGCTGTATAATCGGGCGTAGCCATCGGTCCAAATGAATTTCGCGCATAGCACCGTGACACGCGAACTTCAATTTGACCAATGGGTACACCCGATTATACAGCGCTCAAGCGCAGTGCGCCCGTATCAGAATTCACCCTTAGGGTGAATTCTGACACGGGCGCACTGCGCTTGAGCGCTGCATAATCTGGCGTACCCATTGGTCAAAATGAATTTCGGGCGTGGCATTGTGGCGCGCGAAATTCAAATCGACCAATGCGTACGCCAGATTATGCAGCGCTCAAGCGCAGTGCGCCCATGTCTGAATTCACCCTTATATATCGATGTATATCTAACATCTAACATATGTGCTGAGAGCGTGTAAGCGTCCAAGACGAATGCAGTCTATGGCTTGTGAAGTTGTGCGTACTGTGTATAACCTCTCTATCATAGCAGTTGACATAAAAGACCGATTTTCACCGGTGATTTTTGGTTTACATTTGTCGTATTATTAATTTATCACCCATTTGATGATATGATGTGTTTTTCAACCTTGTTGATTCTCAAAATTGTTTTTAAACGAATATAAACCGTTTGTCGTTGCACGTAAAGTTCGGTGAAAGTGCATTTTTGATTCGATGCGCTAACGTCAAAAAATTGTTGGACCTTCAAGAGTAAAAATTTGACGGTGATAGTGCAATTTATTTTTAATTAGCTACTTTTTTTAATAAAAAAATTAAAAGTGAATTTGAAAAAATGTTTTTGTACTTGAAAATTCTCATAAAATATTGTCTATTTTACAGGGAAAATTTGCTAGCTGCGAGAGTGCGAAGATATAAAACCTTCTACAACACCAACTTCGCAAGTTGTTCCCCGAAACCTGGTGTTTTCGACTGTCAGAGTGTGATTCAGAAAAGACCACTCCATGGATTTGACTCTAACACGTCTCATTCTCTTCGTAGCGAATTCCCACCAGGGACCCTAGCAAACAGTGCGACCGCTAAAGCGACCAACAAAGCGACCGGTTGCTTTGTGACAAAAATTGGCCGGTGAAGCGACCGGAACAGCGACCGATCGTTTTTTTTGTTACTCAGTTTTTTGCATTTTTGCATTTTTTAATCTCCCTAGCGGATTAATTGACCATGATTTTAACCAAAAAAACGCCCAAAAAACCGTCAAATGACCGATGGTCATTCTTGGCCACGATAGTGACCCTAAAAATTATCCGAAGTGACCGAAGTCAGTTCGTCGGAGCCGAAACTTTTCTTATTTATCCTCGCTCCCATAAAGAGCACGAACGCCACCAAAGTGCAATGGTTATCTCATTAAAATATGTAGTCTTTAGTCCAGAGGACTGCGCGACTACAGAGCGCGGGTAATGTTCCAACAATTTAAACTTAATTGAGGACTCCGATGCTGATAATACACCGGACTTTATCGGTTCTCGGTGACTTTCTCGCTTGCGCGAGAGCGCGCGCCAGCCGACGCCATCTAACGGATCTAACGATATCCACTTTTTGGCACGATATGGATCATATATATACATGGGGCGTTCCATACCAAACCGACCAATCCGTGACCCCGACCATTTTTAATTTTGTTGAAAATTTTCTTTTTTTTTGTACCTACTGAAAGCAGTCTTTCAGAATTTTTTTTATTTTCATCTCAACTCTTCTTACCACAATAAATTTTTCAAAATTTCACAGATTTTTTTTTTAATGATTGTTAATTTTTTAATAACTAAGATATCAAAATAAGATAAAAAATCTTTTTTTTTCGTCTTGATTTGTAGTTTCGTAAAAAAAAATAGCAAAATTAATTTTCATATTTTCTTTTCAGTTCTAAACCCAAAATAGTATTTTTGTAACTTGGACCGTTTTGATTTTTTTGAAAAAATTCACCACTTTTTAAGACATTTTTACAAGTACAAGAAAATTCGCAGCTTGTGATATTCAGAACTTTTTTTTTTATCTAGGAACAATATATTTTTTATTAGGAACAAATCTCAGGAAAAAAATCCATCACGATTAAAGTGAAAAAATATAGTTACTTGATACTTTTGGCCAAGGCTGTAGATACGTTATATATATATAACATATGTTCCTTTAACATTCAAATGTATATTTTTTAATGCACAAGAAGATGTGAAATGATGTGTCTTACATTTCATTTACATTAGAAATATAAACTTTTTATTTATGTAATATATGAAAATCATAGATTTTGAACACATGGGGGAAGGCCTCTATTCTACACTATTATTCTACACATGACACTTTCTACACAAAAGTTTCTACACACATCATTTTACACAAGAAAGGGTGGCAGAAAATAATATTTTATTCTACACATTGTTATTCTACATATTATTATCCTACACGTTATTTTCCTGCACAATAGAGCCATTAGCGAAACTCTGCATGCGACGTTGTTTATCCACTTCAAATAAACAGAAACTCTGCAACGTGATTATCCTTTCCCGTAGTAAATTTTGCTAAAGGTTTTAATGTGAAGGAAAATAATGTGTAGGATAATAGTGTGTAGAATAATTTTGTACTGAATAATATTCCTTGCCACTTGCCTTGTGTAAAACAACATTCCTTGTCACTTTTCTTGTGTAGAATAATTTGTGTAGAAAATGTCATGTGTAGAATAGAGGCCCCCCATATACATGCCGAGCATACTTCATTTTTATAGTGCTATACTCTATACTGTCCACTAGGCTGTTTCAAAAAAAAAATCGATTTTTCAACGGGCCACACCTGACATAGTTTAGATAGAACAAAAAATGCTGTCAAAAGATGAGCATTTTATATTGAGTGGAAGATACGCCGCAATTGATTTTTCATTTTTTTTTCCTTTTTTTGAATTTAAGACGGATAATTATTGGAAAAAAAAGTTTCCTTTTCCGACAGCTCCCAGAATTTCAGATTGCATCCTAAAAAAATAAGTTTTGAATTTCATCATTTTAATTTATTTTTAAATCGGGTCCCAAACGTATTTTCACTATATTATTTCACTATTTTTCATAACTATATTGTTTATAATAATTCTTTTTTCTTTTTATTTTACAACTATGATCTCTTATTAGTAATAATAATGAACGTTTTGGTCGATTCATAATAAGTGAAAAAACCATTTGCGTTATGGGTATGCCTTTAAAAATCGAATAGAATCTTGAATAAACTCCTTTTAACAAAATGCGTTAGGTAGCTGAAGTTCGTTCAGTTTGATTTATTCTGGATTTCCGATGAATTGAGGTGCCAGTCTATTTTAAAAGCTCAAAAAAAAAAGCAAATTTTTGAGATTTTTTTTCTCAGCTCCTTTATCAGATATGACTATGAAACTGTTATTACAACTTTGTTTCATCCTTTAAAAGTATATAAAACAAAAATTTATTTTTTATTTCGATTCTTTGAATAATTTATAGAAGGCGTCAAAGTCGAAAATATCTTGTCCCATGGCCAACAGTTAATCTCATGGTTGGCAATTCCGAAACAAAAAACTAAAAAAGCATTTTAAAGAAGTTTCTTACATAACAATTTACAACGGTTAATGAAAAATTGATTTAAAAAAAAATGGCGGATGTTTGAAATAAATCGTGAAAAAGTAAATGTTTATTTTCATTTCAAACATCCGCCATTTTTTGTTTCTAATCGATTTTTCATTAACAGTGGTAGATTGTTGTGTAAAAAACCTTCCTCTCTAAAATGCTTTTTTATTTTTTTGTTCCGGACTTGCCAATCTTGAGATTAACCGTTGGCTCTGGGACAAGACATTTTCGACTTTGGCGCTTTCTATAGAATATTCAAAGAATCAAAATAAAAAATAAATTTCTGTTTTGTACTTCCAAAGAATGAAACAATGTTGTAATAATAGTTTTATAGTCATTTCTGATGAAGGAGCTGAATTTTTTTTTTCATTTGCTGTTTTTGGCCTTCTAAAGTAGACTGGTACCATAATTCTTCGGGAGTCCTGAATAAATCAAATTGAACGAACTTCAGCTACTTAACTCATTTTTTAAAAGGAGTTTATTCAAGATTCTATTTAATTTTTAAAAGCATACCCATAACGCAAATGGTTTTTTCACTTATTATGAACCACCCAAAACTGTTCATTATTATTATTACTAATAACAAATCATGGTTGTAAAATAAAGAGAAAAAAACTTATTATAAACAATAAAGTTTTGAAAAATAGTGAAATAATATAGTGAAAATGCATTTGGGACCGATTTAAAAATAAATTAAAATGATGAAATTTAAAACTTATTTTTTTAGGATGCGATCTGACATTCTGAGAGCTGTCGGGAAGAAAACTTTTTTTTCCAATAATTATCCGTGTTGGATTCAAAAAAAAGGAAAAAAAGGAAAAATCAATTGCGGCGTATCTTCCATTCAATATAAAATGCTCATCTTTTCACAACATTTTTTTTCTATCTAAACTGCCCGTTGAAAAATCGATTTTTTTTTTTTTCGAAACAGCCTACTGTCCACCTTTGTGTCTCCCAATTTCTCAAAGATTCTTTCACCATTGGATACCTCTCTGACGTTTATTTCTCGCATCTAAACGTATTACCTAATCTCCTTAAATTCGAGTCTCGAACCAAAATTAATTCCAACTGGATCGAATATTTGAAAAAAAAAAAAGACTCTACTCGCGGATCAAGGAGACGAAACTCCTACTGAACCATTGAAAACCTGAAATTTCATTCACTATCGAGAATCTCACGGAGTCGAAATCCCATTGAAAGTAAGCCTCGCGATCGGAGAGCTTACGGGATTACGTCGATGCTGAAAAGACAAGAGTCGAAAGAGATAGAAGGGACTAAATTTTCAAGCGCACACGAAGCAATATCCGATTCTGCCGCGGTGGTCACTCTGACTCAGTCTCGTTATAGCACACACTCGCCGGCGTCGATTCCAGTTTTATTTTACCTGCCCCTGGCCTCGCGCAAGCATATCCTCCACCCAGTGAAATTCCTTTCACAACCACATGAGATTACGTTATCTCTTGGCTCGCGTGTGAATGCCTCGAGAGGCTTTTGCGGACGAATCGACTACTCCCGGACTCGACAATAACCCGAAGATATAATGTTCTGACTCTCCCGTGAGTATGGAGAAGCCCATTCGATTATTTACCGTGGAGAGGTCTCGAAAGTGTGAAAAAAAAATCACTGACCACGAAGAGCGCGCGAGGATTAATTAGACGAGGTGGAACTCGGGTCGTTTCTTATCTGATATCTCGGGCCGTGATTAATGTACGTTAAACATTCTGAGGATGTGAAGACAGCTGTATTTTCACGCTTTTTGGTTATTTGACAATTCAATAATGACAATAATCGTCGTAGAATAAACGTCCAGCCAATTCGTCCCGTTTATCGAAGTGAGCATCATCGTTATTTTCATTATCACACTGAAAATAATTTTACTTACCATATCTTCGTAATCATTTCCTGAATCTCCTCATTTTACTGTAACTGCACCCAGAAAAAAGATCTAGTTCATTGCAGTGATCGGCAAAAAAAATCTATCAATTTTTATTATTCAATTTTTTCGAAAAATTAATAATTAGCAAAGAAATATTAGTAATTTTTTTTTAACATTAGTAATTAGCGGGAACGTATTATTAAATTTTCTAAAAATTAGTAATTAGCGACAAAATATTTCTAATTTTTCTAAAAAATTAATAATTAGTAACAAAATATTACTAATTTTCCTAATAAATAAGTAATTAATGATAAAATATTACTAATTTTTTCCGAGAATTAGTAATTAGCGAGAAAGATATTGCTAAATAACCCAAAAAATCCAATAATTTGTGAAGAAATGTTGTATTAATTTTGGAAAAAGTAATAAATAAAATAAAAATTACTAATGTATTTTTTAATAGGTACTGATTAAATATTCGTATTAACAATAACTTATTTGATATCGTATGACATTCGATACAATAAATAGTAATGTGTGAAATATTCAAAAGATCTAGTTATTACAAAAAATAAAACAACTTTTTGACTAGAGTTGTTTGAGCTTATAACCATGACTGAATCCGTACACACAAGTACGTAAAAATACACAATACTTTTCTACAAATTACTGGTTTTTTAAAAATTAATTAGTAATATTTTTTTGTTGATTACTAATTTTTTTGAAAAAATTAGAAATATTTTGTAACTAATTACTAATTTTTTAGGAAAAATTGGAAGTATTTTCTTACTAACTACTAATTTTTTAGAAAAATTACTAATTTTTTTCCGCTAATTACGAATTTTTATAAAAAATTAGTAATATTTTTTGACTAATTGTTAATTTTTCGAAAAAATGATTAATAAAATCAATATCGTCGACGGAAAAATCGATACTGCATATCACTAGTTCATTGAACTAAATCCTAGTCGAGCCAAATAAATTTTTTTAGTTGTAGGCTGGTCTATTGGGACTCTATTCATTTCAACAATATATTTTTATTGGAATGCACTTAGTAGGAAATACATTGCGATCTAAAAGATTTTCATTTAATATGTATATATATTTTTTTCACATTGAGCAAATATGTATTTGAATCAAATAAAATTTGTTTGTATCTATGCAATATTTTTAAACATTTGAATCTATAAATAAATAGAAATGTAAAATAATATTTTATCTGAATGTCCCTACATATGTGAAGTTTAACATTTCGTCAAGCTTCGTCTTTTATTTAAGAGAAGGTAAAAAAAGGACCTTTTTTATGGGAATCCATACTAAAAAATAAGGATATCAAACATATAGACGAACTTGGAAACCTCATAGACGTCGAGGGGAAAGTTTGTTTGTGTGACAGCATCTGTCTGGGAGCCACCTGGCGGCGGATTTTTGGGGTACTGACAAATCTGCAGATATGATCGTATGAGCATTCAACACAAAAATTTATAAGTATGATTCAACTATGTATTTTTTTCGGCGAACAAAAAATATGGATATGATTTATCCACTGCAAATGGTATCGAATTGGCGCAGCTTTTAATAAATTACATCTGTTGAGGACAAATGCATAATTATATTTGAAACAACTAGACATATGGTTCATTGAAACAAAGATATAGTTGATTCTAATAAAAAACATTGAACAAACGAGTTTTGTAAGTTCAACTGGGTCATTAGTACGGTTGAATGGGTATTTAGTAACAACGAATAGAATTGTTCATCAGCGCCTGTTTGTGTATGACAGTGAATTCAAATAAGTCGATATATTTGAAGTAAATATTGCCCAAATTTGGTTCAAATACAAATATAGTTGAGGGAAAGAAAATGTTCTTTCAATTTACTAAAAATTAATCAAATAAAAAATTATAGTACCTACGACTTAAGACACTTGGTGCTCTGAGTGCCAGAAGAGAAGTTAATTGGATCAACTAAATAGTTGGTTGGATCAACTAGATGGTTGGTTACCACAACTAAGTCGTTTACTTATTTAGTCGGTTGGGTAGTTGGTTGCATTAACTAGATGGTTGATTACCACAACTAAGTCGTTTAGTTATTTAGTCGACTTAGTTGTGGTAATCAACCATCTAGTTGATGCAACCAACTACCCAGTTGATCCAACCAACTTCTCTGCTGACGCTCAAAGCACTAATCGTAAGCGGTTGGTTGGATCAACTAACTCGTTTTTTCCGTGCGTGTAACTCACAATATGGTTACCACGACTATCTACCATTTTTTTTTCAATTTCGGTTACTATGAAAGGTAGGGGTTAACCGTAATTCATGTCAGCACTATAGGTATCGTTAACCATAATTTCTGTCAGTTCACGGCTGTAATTAATAGCATTGTAATCATTGTTATTTAGTAGCATAATTGTCATGTTCTTCAAATTTTTTTCATTGTCTCTGCCATCGGGTGTTTATCGAGCAAAGTCATAATACCGTGAATATTTTCTTAGCGAAATAACATACAAGGGCTTGGGAAAAAAACCGATTACATTGGGAAGTACTGAAGAAGATGTCTCTCGTGCTGTCGTGGCAACTCTCGCCATTTCCATTTGGCGCCATTGCCAACCAGGAGGCTAATATTAACAAGAGATTCTGTATGGAGTGTACATTTTTTTTTATTCCTCTATGTTTGAAAATCCACGGGACACCGGCAACGGGATTAGCGCAAAATTAATAAACGTAAACCTTTTAACCTAACGCCCGCGCGACGCCGATAAATTTCTATTTATATTACAATGGTCCCTGTGAGAAAGAGAGAGAGAGAGAGAGAGAGAGAGAGAGAGAGAGAGAGAGAGAGAGAGAGAGAGAGAGAGAAAGAAAGATGAATATTTGAGTGAGCTTCAAGTAAGAGTGAGAGAGGGAGAGGAGGAGAGAGATAGAAGCACAGGCCACGAGCCACACGGATTATAGATGTTTCACCGCGTCATCACTTCGTAAAACCTGTTGAATAAATTCACCTGAGAATACTTCCTACGCCCCGTAAGCGCCGCGGGCATACGGAGCTACACACATACATTCATATACACACGAGAGATCGTTAGCTGCCTCTCTTTTTTTTTCTCTCCCATCTCTCTATGGTACTTTGACTTTGAGCATGTCCTCAAATTCGACCGATAAATAATACGATGAGAAAAAAATGTCGTCCATTCGGCTCGACGAAATCATTATAGCGCCAATATTGCGTGGGAGAAGATTGAATTTTGGTAAACAGGTTTTAGGCGAATTTTTTTGGGAATATTCCGACATTGAGTTTGTCCGTTTTCCAAAGTTTCGAGCATCGAGTAAATGGAGTGAAACCTCATTCATTAGAAGCACCTAATCTATCTGAGCCCTCAACATAAAGCCACCCACGCAGAAATTTGATTCCGGCTGGGATCAGGACCACCTCAGGTTGGCCTCACAACAACATCCGGCCCTGATCAGGCTACATATCAGGCCCTGATGAGACTACATATCAGGCTACATGTCAGGAGAATAACGCTATTACCGGACAGGCTGGGATCAGGCTCCTTATCCGGTCCTGATCGCGCACGGTTCCTAGCCTGATCAGGCGCCTTATCTGGTCCTGATCGCGCACGGTTCCTGCCTGATCAGGCGCCTTATCCGGTCCTGATCGCGGATGGTTTCTAGCCTGATCAGGCGCCTTATCGCTTATTTATTTTATTCCACAAGAATTTTATGTGTTCATAGAGTAGAGGCACAGTACGAGGAGGTCAGCAAAGGACTTTTCGTAATAGGGCTTCTCACGAGGTTTTATTCTTCGCGGTAGAGAAGTAAATTTTCATGCTCGCGGTCGCATATATAAGCATTCTATTCACATCATCCGTATGGGAGCGAGCGTCCGCCGTATTGCGACATCTCGCGGCGAGTCTCGGAACTAACACTCCTGCTCCGTCCCGGATCAGGGAAATATCAGGCTAGCCACATTATTCGGACCGAAGTATTTTTGCCGGTACTTAGTACCACCTGATCTGCCCCTGACATGGATAATGTAAGGCTAGCCTGACCTATATCAAACCGAAATATGATCCGGCTGGGAACTGTGCGTGATCAGGCTATCCTGATCAGGCTATCCTTACTGATGCCTGATCAGGTCCTTATCCGTTATTAGGCTAGCCGGATCAAATTTCTGCTCGGGCAACAAAATTGCTCTCGAGAAAAATTCCGCATTAAAAAGAGCCCGATCGTCGAGAGAATGTCGTTTAAAAAAAATCAAAAAAACCCTGCAAATTAGACATTTGCACTTTGCTTCCTCATAATGGTAATTTCCTCATAATGATAATTTCCTTTATCACAAAGTATGGCGATCAAATTTGGCTTCCTCATAATGGAAGCTTTGTTACTTATCGAAAAACATGAGTAATCAATGTGCAAATTTGTCAAGTTCTTTCAAATTCGCTTCTTGCCAAATTCGATATGGGACAACCTTGATTACTATTTTGAATGTAAACAAAATTTGAGTACAACATCTCGCAAATAGTCGGAGTTAGAGTATTTACGCTATTTTTCAAAAAAATCCAAATTTCAAAAAATTTTAATCCCTCGATAGATTTTCGCCCAATTCAATAGCGAATAACCTTGATAGCTATACTAGCTGCGCACAAAGTTTTAGTGCAATATCTTAAAAATTGCAAAAGTTAGAGCGATTACGTTGTTTTTTAAAAAATTCAAATTTTCACAAAATTTTAATCCTTCGATCGATTTTTTCCAAATTCAATATCGAACAACCTTAATAGCTAAACTTATTCTCTACAAAGTATCAGTGCAATATCTCGAAAATTCTGGATTTTTTTTTCGTCCAACCTCCAAATTTGCGAAACAACCCTAACACATCCCAAGGACATTAGTCCTTTTTTGACAGTTGAAGGTGAAAAACGTCAACAGTTGAGTTGAGAGTAAAAAAGTCAACTTGAGCTTGATGGGACACTTTTTATAAGGGCTAGGAAGGACCCATAATTATTTGTAGCTCTGAAGTCTTTAAGAACTTTAGGAACCTTATCTAAATAGAATGCAACAGTGACAAGGATATAATGGTTTGTAGACCTTGCAAAGAGGATTTTCTTTAACACACTGACTTACCTACGATGTTAGATTCTTTACATTTTTTCGAATCCCTGAAAAATGATTGCCGAAACTATTTACAATCGATCTTTGCACTTCAAACGTTATTTGTTTTGTTCGACCTCTAAATTTGTCGAAACAACCCTATTACATCGCAAAGGCTTTAATCCTTTTTTGACAGTTGAGGCTGAAAAACGCGAACAGTTGAGTTGAGGGTAAAAAAGTAAATTTCTGCTTGGGACACTTCCTAGAAGGACTAGGATCCATTAATGACTTGTAACTCTGAATTCTTCAGGAACTTTAGGAACGTTAACTCAATAGAATACAACGGTGATAAGAAAAGGATGGTTTGTGAGCCTTACAAACCATTTTCTTTAACACATCGACTTACCTACGACGTTGGATCCCTTACACGGAAAGAACGACTTAGTTGGTTCAACCAAACAGCTGAGTGCGCTGAGCGCGAGACGAGAAATTGGTTGGAACAACTGGATAGTTGGTTAGGTCAACTAACCAACCCTATTTTTTTATTACCACAACTGATTGTAAGTTGCTTAAAACGACTTAGTTGTGGTAACTAAAAAAAAGGGTTGGTTGGTTGACCTAACCAACTATTCAGTTGATCCAACCAATTCTCGTCTCGCGCTCAGCGCACTAAGCTGTTTGGTTCAACTAACTAAGTCGTTCTTTGCGTGTAGATTTTCTCGAATCCTTGCAATATGATTGGCGAAGCTATTTACGGTCGATCTTTGCACTCTAAACGTTCTTTTTTTTCGTTCAACCGCGAAATCTGCGAAAAGACCATGACACACCTGCGACGACAGGGCCGCGGCCATCTGTAATCAGTTTCATCCAACAGGACATTCTGTGTGTACCCAGATATGGTAATAATGTGACATGGTTGTCGGTCTCTCGTCGTCGTATCCCAACGGGAGGGCTCTCCCTCGATCTCACGTTGGGTTCTTCTCCTATTCCCTGTTCGGCGACGAGGACGACGACGACGATGACGCCGCGAGGCCCCCTGTGAAGCACCGGACTCTGGCACGCGGCGCTATCCACCATGGGCACACCCCTACTTATTTTCCCCTCTACCCGAACATTTCTTTTCTTCATTTTTACTCACGATCCCTTCGTCCTCACATTCTCCCTCCCTCTCTCCCTATGTCTCTCACATTATTATTTATACGAGTCTTTATGTCCCGGCATTTTTTTTTCCTTCAACGGACAGGATGACCAGTCACCACTTCTATATCTGCCTTAGAGCCGACGCCGACGACAACGAGGCGACTCCTACACGCATACTCGGCCAAATATATCCACATCCATGCGTCCTTTTTATATTGAAGTTTGTGTATGTGTCAGTGTGGGTGTAAAGGAAAATATATATTTGGTGCTAGGTCGAATGCCGGCCAGAAAGCCACCAGCCGTTTATACAGAGGGACAACTGAATATTTCATTCGGTTACCGGTGCTCGTTCCATCCTCATATTTTCTTATATATTCCTGTGGCGTCATGCCCCCGGTGGTGCTGGGATGCGGCCACATCAAAGATTTTCCATTCTTTTCCTTGCGCTTTTTATCCGCATCGCATTATGGATTGCGCATGGAATTCGCCCTGAGCGGCAATTGCTTTCGAGGCACATTCTCGAACTCAACAAGGGGTCAAGTATGAAGCCCTCATGGCCGCTGAAAAAGTTATTTAATGGATAGTTCGAAAAATTATTTAATGAATATACACCATATGTATGAAAATGGCAAGTCTCTTTTCTTCCCTATGCTTACGAATATAACCCTTATTCTTTAGTTTTTATCGTTTCTCTTCGGCCATCTTCCAATTGAAAGCTCAAAAAATTGAAATGGATGGTGACGGAGTTTGATGGTGGTTTTATCAAAATATAATTAGCCATGCGCAACTGGTTATTTCTGATAACCAAAGTTGCGGAAGAAATAGAGCTTAAGGCCTTGGGCCACTCTAGGATTTAAAAAAAAACCATTTTTTTTGTTAAAAAGGAACCTTAGTATCTATAGTATAATATTCCAAAAGATTATGGTCGTGAAAAATCCCTAAGTATTCGATTTTTGTATTCTAGCGCAACCGCCTTGATCATGTCCTGACTTTTTACAAACTTTAAACGCGTTTATCTCAAAACTAAATTTTTCAAATGGACCAAACTCATAACAAACAAATTTTCATCGATTCATTTGAAATTTTAACTGTAGATTTAGAATTACCTTTTTTGGTTTCGACTGGTTGTGTATTGGTTGTTTTGAAAATAAGGAACCCTAAAACAACTGGGAAATCACCACAAAAGGAGGGTCCGCTTGGAAGAAAAAGCAACCGTGAAACTGTCATATTGAAACCCAACCATGGACTGGAATCCGTTTGATGAGAGTTACAAATGAGTTGCGGAACGAACCGGAAAGCAACTGTCCGCGAACTGTATGCAACCCCATTAGTTCCGAGACTCGCCGCGAGATGTCGCAGTACGCGAATGCATAGTCCCATACGGAATATGCACAGAGTATGCTTATCTAGAAGGAGCGTGTAGAGAAATTTATTTATCTATGTCGCCATGAAATGAAATCGATCTTCATGGTCAATCGAATGTAATGGTTCTTTTTCGGTTCTTTGTCAGTTCTTTTTTGGTTCTTGATCGGTCCCGTTTCGGTTCTCTTCCAGTTCGTTTTATACTGTGGTTCTTTTTTTTATAAACAATTTTCTGACGATTTTCTCATAGCATTTTATACTTTTGAAGTTTTTCATACGTTTTAAAATGCGCCATTTTTACAAAAAAAAAACCATATATCAAAAAACTTAAGCGTCTCATCGTAACTCAAAAATTATAAGAGCTGTTGCTTCGGCCGTTGACCTTCCAAAAATAAAGGCATCATCGGAAAAATGCTCCACAGTCGCCATTTTCACATTTATCGCCGTGAAAAAATAATTTTGTATTGCCAATTATATGTATATAATAAAAAACCTTTTTTGTAAATCCGATTTATTTTATGGTTTCACTGAAAAAAATCAAGAAATATGCTCAATTTGGCCTGTATGTTGCACCTCAGCGATAACTTGCTCACACTTAAGGTTGTTTAGACGCAAATCACGTTTAATGAGAGAATTCTGAAAATTTGGTATGTTTGTCAATGAAGTATTTAAGAGGTCGTGTAAAAATTTCACCACGATTTGGAAGCTCGTTATCGAATAATTAAGATTAACAAATTAAAAAAAATTAAATGTAGTCTTATGGAAACTGATATAACTTTGCGATAAGTTTTTTTTTGATCACTCCATTTTTCAATATCCACAATATACTGGAAGCAACGGAAAGAAAACGAAGTTTATTGATAAATATTTTTTTTATTTGTTAAAAAAATTGTTTTTAACAAAACGTTAATTTCTTAATAACGAGCTTCCTAATCGTCGTGAAAATTTTACACGACCTCTTAAATACCTCATGCAAAAACATACCAAATTTTCAGAATTTTCTCATTATTTTTTATTTCAACCCTTAAGGAGGTTGAAGTAATGATGATAAAATTCTGAAAATTTGTTATGTTCTTACATGAAGTATTCAGGAGGTCGTGTAAAAATTTCACTACGATTGAGAAGCTTTTTATTGAACAATTAACATTCAAAGGTTTCATAGCTTCTAAACAACCTTAAATATCTCTATTCAAATATCTCTACTCTTAAATATATATGTATTCTTCTGTCTACTCCTGTCACTTCTGAATAACCGTATTATGAAATGTCACAAATTTGCCTATTCAGGAGCGACAGGAGTAGACCGAAAAATAGAGATATTTAGGACTAGAAATATTTAAGACTAGAGATATTTGAACAAAGACATTTAAGAGCAGAGATATTTACGAATAAAGATATTTAAGAGTAGAGATATTTATGGATAGATTTATTCAAGAATAGAGATTAAAGAGTAGAGTCATTTAGGAATAGAGATATTTACGAACAGAGAAGTAAAGAGTAGAGGTATTGTATTGCCTTTTCGCAAATAAAAAAAAATGTGTCCCTTAGATCTTTATGAAAAATAACATATTTAAATGTCATTAATATCGGAATAATAGGCACCGAGAGGATTTTCATTGTAAGATACTCAAGCATAGGACGCCCGAGAGGTAAAAAAATATTTGCCGAAACGTTTGCGAGGATGTTTTCGTGAACGTTGTCCACGAAAAGTGGTCCCCTAGCCTAATATTGTTCGTTTGAAAATTGGACATCTCTCTTATACAATGATTAATTTTTATTAGATTTTTCTTTTTTTGAAAAATTTCCCCTTCTTTAATTGACCCGATAATTTATTTTGCAAGACATGTTTCTTTTTAGATGAGCTTAAAAAATTACACTAAAAGAACTAATGGAAAACATTAATCATAACATAATGACATATATATTTCTAGTATAAGAGATGGAACCTCAGGGCTCTTACATTTTATTACAACCATAATAATAACAATTGGGACTTCAATTAAATAAATGATTATCGATTATTCATTTAGTTGGAGCAATAATTGTTATAGTTATGGCAGCAATATTTTAGTTCGAGTCATGATAACAGATAGGACTGTCGCCAATTACTAGGGCACGACGATGACAAAATTTGGTAAAAAAAAAATATTTGGTTTCTTATCAAATTATAATTTTGATGTATTGACACATTTTTAGCCCGACGTACTATATCTGGGTTAAAATAGACAATCAAAAAAAATTTGAAAACATTTTTTTTTAACAAAATTGAAAAATTATCAATAGAAAACAAAATTACTTATAAAAAGAATTGAAAAAGAATTTTTTGAGTTAAAAAAAATAATGATTGAAAAATATAGATGTTATTTATTATTTAACGAACTTTTAATTAATCGATATATTTTATTATGTTAAACAAATAAATAATAACATTAATAATAATTTATAGAAAACAATTTTGAAAGATTAAAAAAAGAATTATCAAGCCCGAGAAATTTTTTTCTTTATTGAAGTTTCGGAAAAATGTCGATGAATTCGTTCAGGATAGAACAATAGTAAACTGATTTGATGGTTGAAAGCCAGTAAACGTATTAACCGCCTTAGGGGGACCATCGTGCCTCAGCCTCCTCTACTCAATGATTTTTTCAATTTAACATTCGAAACACAATGAGTAGCCGGATAGTTGCCACACTTAAGGACAAAGCTCTATTACTTAAAAATTAAGTATCTACTCACAATATGCTTCGTGTATATAAAAATATTGGACTTTAATCTTTCATTGTGCACTATTTTTGCAAACCCAATTAATATTGTTTTTGAGTAAATCCCATTTCATTTGACCTCTTCAAAGAGGGATAGTTGCCCAACGTGGCGAATAGTCGCCTCACGTCGAAAATACTTCGGAGAAGTTTATAATTAATATTAAGTTACAGATTATTTTATTTCATTATATTGTTTAAACTTTATTTTTTTATTTAGATATTTTATGATCAATTTTATTGACTTATAATTAATAATTTCATTATTTATTTAAATACCTTTAATTAACAGATTTCATTCTTATCTAGTTCTTTAAACGCTAGTGCTAAACTAACTTCGGTCTAGCAAGGACTACGCCTGGGTTTTTGTCATATTGCCGTTAGGGCATCTAACCGCAAAAGTATTTGGGGCGACTATCCTTTTCGATACGGATACTTGCCCTTTTTATTAAAAAAATTAATCAAAGTTATTTAACAATATACCGTATCAGACCGTGTAGTTGAAACTCTAATGCATGCGAGGAAACAAATGGTTGACTGAATCCTAATCCATAACATTATTTATTCAATAAAAATTAGTCACCAATATTAGTACAACGCTAGGGACATTTCTAACATAGTGTATTAAAAACCGGGGCAACTATTCGGCTTTTACCCTATGCACTTCAACGCCAAACGAGGAGACAAGACTACGAATTGATTTAATTTGATTGTAAATTAGAATTATTAATAAATTTAATTAAGAAACAAATTTTATTTTAATTTAATATTAAATCAATATTAATTAATAAAATTACTAAAAATTAAATTTTATTTTAACTTGATTTTAAATTAAAAAATAATAAAATCTTATTCTAATCTACACTGAGAGAAAAAATAACTGAATTTGAGAATATGAATTTATTTATTAAATGAAAGTATTAATTCGATTATTTATTTGTTGAACCAAGAAAATCACTCTTCATTTAAAAAAATATTTTCACGAATCTATTACTCCATTATATTAAACTCTTATTTAATAGTAACAATTAAATGCATGATAGATTTGTTTAAATTTGTATTCATTGGATTAATTACATTGATCGCATCATAAACATGAGATTATTTGAATCTAAAAAACGAATTCAATACAAAATTGTTTTTTTCGAAAAAATTATTTTCTTGCAATAAAGTCATTATTATTTTTCTTCAAAAAATATTTTTATTTAAATAGATTTGTAGTCATTAGATTAATTACATTTATCGCATCATAAACATTAGATTATTTGAATCTAAAATGATGATTATTTGATCTAAAAAACGACTTCAATACGAAATTATTTTTTTCGATCAAAATTATTTCTTTGCAATAAATTCATCATTATTTTACTTCTAAAAATATCTTTATTTGAATAGATTTTAATAAATTTGCATTCATTGGATTAATTAAATTTATTGCATCATAAACATGAGATTATTTGAATCTAAAAAACGACATCAATATTAAATTATTTTTTTCGAACATAATTATTTCTTTGCAATAAATTCATCATTATTTTACTTCTAAAAATATTTCTGTAGCATTTTTAATATTTATTAGATATAAAATTGATTGTGATTATTTTAGAAGAAGCTGTAGTAAAATAAATAACACATTATTTTATTCCAATAGAATATTTGTTTGGAATGATGACATTTTTATTTCCTTCAAACAAAGAACTATCATTTCTATAGTATACTTTAATAGTATACATAAATTGTTAAAACTTAAAAAACTGGTTTTTAAAATGTTTTTTTATATTCGAATCTTTATAACTCCAAACTTTTTTCAAGTGCATAGTAGTAGTCGATAGCGTAATAGGTAGCGTATTAGGTAGTTAGGTAGGATAGGTATGATAGTTGGTAGGGTCGAGGGTTCGAATCTCGGTCGGACAGAGAAATTAGATCGGAGAATTGGCGCAGATTTGTCTTTTTTTCTATTTATCTCTTTTTGGGGTCACTAAACTATGCATATTAAATTATTTGGCAAGGGCTATATATTTTTTATAAAATGTTTAGCAACAATTAATAAACACGCATTTGACTGAATCAATCATTTTTCCTGTTGATTGGACTAATTAATTTGTTGATTCAACAAATTTTTTTTCTCAGTGCTTCCTGTATTAAAAGACATGCATATTTTGAATGATAAAATGTGTTCTTCATTCAAACATATTACATATAATTGATAACATATCGTTAGATTCAAGTAAATTCGGTTATTGAAACAGAAATTTACGGAATTGACTGAAAAAAACGAACCAAGTCAATATATAAGGGAACCAATCTAATATGTTTTGGCAAATAATGAAAAAAATGATTTTTTGCCTTCAAACTTTATTTCATTGGTTC